>CM068828.1:26499935-26799935 GCA_028554795.2 Sinohyriopsis cumingii
TTGCGCCACCAGGTGTCGCTACTTTCTGGTTGAGCGTGATACTAAGGGACAATTGATTTAGTACGTACGCATGGAGCGGGGAGCGGGGTTAACCCAAAAGCATATGGTTGTGTATTGGGGTGGGGGGGTCTACTGGTAATGTACGTACGCATAGGAAACGGGGAGGGGGGATCTCGATAATAAGTTGACAATACGTAATCTGTTCGACTGCGTTCATTCGGTGTTTGGATTTTAGCGGACACTAGACAAACTTCTTAAACTTACGCAGCTTATTTCTTTGATTGCAGCCAGACATTCAACTTCGGTGGATTATCTGTTTTATTAAACACGTTAATATTATTAATCCTTGATCGTTTCTACGTGGATTAAATATAGGCCGTTCTATAGAATTGGGTATGGGGGTCAAGCATACATACGCAGGTGGGGGCGGATTTGTAAATGTATTCATGCATACAAGGAGGGGGAAGGGTCAAGCTTTGCCAGATTTTTGCGTACATACTAAATGGATGGCCCCTAACGACGATGTTTGTATAGCATAGTGACAGCTTGGAAGTAACATGATTCAGTAAAAATAATAATAATAATAATAATAATAATAATAATAATACGGTTTTAGATAGGCTTTAATTTACATTTTCTTAAATTATTTACACTATAAGAACAAAATGTAAAAAACCCCAAAACATTCATTCGTGCTATAACACCTCCTTTACTGTTTATAGGTTCGTCAAAACTGGGGATAAACCTACTTTGCATACAGTATGACGTCATGTAGATACATTTCGTTAGAAAGGGGGATCGTCTCAAAATGTCTCTCTCTCTCTGTGACACTCATCCACTTTACAAATTGTCTCATCATATGATTAAGCTAAGTTTATGAGCATAAATTGCTGATGTGTTTTACAATATAACTTAAAGTAGGTTTAATCATTCTTGTTATTTACTTAATGCTACATTAATGCAAAGAATACAGTTCTGTTAACTATTAATTTTATGTCTCCAATTATTAGATTGAAATCCACATTTAAACAAGTCATTTAATCTTCCTATTTTATGTATGCACTATGTTCTACGGGTTTTGAAAAGTCTATTATATGACGTAATCTTTAGAAGCTGTATTTGCTTGAAAAATTGGTATGCTCTACACTGATGAAAGTTATCATAATAACTAAATAGCAATGAAGTGATCGAAGCACGCAATCATGCACGCATGCACACACTGACACACACACAGATATATATATATATATAATCATGCACACACTGACACACACACAGATATATATATATATATATATATATATATATATATATATATATATATATATATATATATATATATATATATATGATACTTCACTTGTCTGTGGTAGATCTGTCTGTCTGTCTGGAGAAGATTTTTAAGTGCCATTGGAGTAAGAACCATTCAACGTTTACAAACGAATTTTTGCTAACCTTTTGGTATGCCTACGTGGATAAAATGAATTAAATTTTAAAGGCATTACAGCCGTCTTATTATTACATATTTTAAAACTGTTTATAGGTGGACATGTTTTAAAAACAATAAAGCATTGTTATGAAGTATAATCGTAAACCTCTCGGGTCAGAAAAAAGAAAGAAATTTAAGTCACATTTACATTAGCATGTAGCTGACCTAATTAAATTTTCTGCAAATTTCATCGATTCGTTTATTTATTTAGTTTTTACACATTTTGTAAAATTGTTAGGACTTTTACGTTATGAAATTAAACCTTGTCAGAACTATTAAACAATAAGAGTTGACACTGACAAAGATAGGAAAATGTCTCGCTTTTTCGCATTTTGATCTAAATAAAACCGAGACAAGAAATAAAAACATAGATAACCAAGTGAAAATATCACATATACTCATCTTCATTCTCGTGGCACAGAAGCTGAGTAAAAAAAGATAATCATTTCAATTTTCTATTTTGAACAATAGTTAAACACCCCACAGTATCGACATTCTTCCCCTTGGTGGGATATTAGGCTGTTTAATTAGATGCCATGGACGATGCTTTGTTCCATTTCTTTATTTGTTGGTAACGCTGACTTTTTAAACCAGCGCACTTATTAATATCAGATGGTATAGTACCTCTGCATGAACAAAGACCGAATCCTGCGATACCGATATGTGAATGTACTGATTGAAAACAATACAATTTAATTATGAAAAAGGACATTATACACACTAGTAGAAACACATTAAAATATATTCAGTAGATAAGGCAAGGAAATTGACCATTATGTAGGAAAATGAAATAACAAAATTCTTCTGCAGACATCTACAAACTCGAAATAGAAGCCTGTAGAGATAATTAGTATTTTTAAAAATAAATCTTATTGTTTTTATTTGCTTCAATTTCTAGCAGTTATTTGAGTTATTGCTCTGCTGTGTGATAATCAGTATTACCCGAATTCTCTGTAATCAAGTGAGCAGCCGTCTTGATTGAATTATTTCAGTCGGGTTTTTACATCATGCAATGTGCACCCTATGGTCAAGCTTTACTTGATGCATACATAGACAGCTTATATTTTGCTATAATACTAGGTGGCTAATGTTTACATAGATAGCTCTGCGGGATCTTTGTACATATAGGAAATAGGAACATAAACCAGCGAGTCTAATCTATTAAGCTCACTATGGAATTATAATAAAACAGTAGCAATAGTACATTAGTCTCTTCTTCGAATAGTTGTGTTGAATAGTTGTGTAATATCGATCTGGACTTAAATACTGTACAACTGTTGCGGATAATGCCAACCAATATATGCTTTACTTTTCATTTTAAGCATTCTTCTTTGATACAGATATCCCTTTTATAAATATTAGTATCTTCTTTTAACTGACTTTTCTAATCAATATATCTCTGAGAGAGCGACAGGAGAGGACGTTGCCTTTAACTCTATGTTCTTTCCTTTTAATGTGGCTGCAACGTCTTTGGATATTGTACTTGTGGTAAGTATACATGATTTAAGCACACGGGTAATACAAATGACTGCTCGGATGTGTTCGACAAATCATCCTGAATTAGTCTAAATAACATTAGTTTTAGCTGTTATTAAAATAGAGAAAAGGAATTTTGTCAGTCTAGACAATACCAGCTTCTGAAGTACACTGTATAAATTACAAAATATATAAAATGTAAACAATGGCGTCGGCTTCCTTTTTACAATTTACCTCTGCAGTCCAGGAAGTGAGAATGACCAAGCTGAGCTAGCAGTTTGTGATAGGAGCGCGTCTTGAATAAAGCCACCTTATAGCCCATACTACAGCAACAGTCATACATGAAAATAAAAGGAATCAGCAATTCTTTTCACATGACCTCAAATTTATATCGTCTTTTTTTAATACCCAGCACAATCAGTGAGGAAACCCGTGGAAATTTGTATTTTTTACAAATCTAACCCCCTATGCAAAATCCGAACCTGTAAACCGCCAACTAAAACAAATATGTAAATTTACGCAATTATTTTGCTTAGTTTCATATCATCATGACTGATGCTTTCGATAAACGGGTAGATTAACATTAATGTTATGTATGCAAAAATGCTAATTATACTTTTTTTGCTGTTACTTACGTAATATACCATGCGGCGGTATTTTGTGTGCGATGTTATTAAGTATGGTGTAGTTAGAAGCATTAGAAAACAAAAATATTTAAAGAAACGTTAGAGGACAGTTGCGTTTAAGATAAGCTTCCAAAATTTAGGAGTCATGGAAATAGTTTATACATTACTTTTCTGTTTTACAACTTGTGTGCTTGCACGCTGGATCAATACTAAGAAATGTAAACAAAAATGTAATTTTGTGTAGAATCAGAGTAAAAACATCTGTAGTTGGCTTAAAATATTTGCCTTTTTAGAGCGAGATCACAGTGATATAAGTGCCTAACTATACTCAAGGTCTCCAAACTATTTAGTATATATAATTAAGTACCACCAAATTACAACATGATAAGGTTAAAAGCAAACAATAAAAATAAAAATGTATACATAATTTGCGTAGTAAACAACCTAGTTATCAGAACGCCATATAAGAGGAGGAGGTATTGTCCAAAGTTCACACATCGGAAGCCTCATAACACAATGGTAGCAAACCAAAAAAACAAGAACTGTCCAATGAAACCCTTCTTTGTAAACATAACAGGCCAGTTCAGCAGGATAGACTCAAGGAAGGATCTGGCCCAACGTATCGCTTGTATAGCTATGGGTGAAGGCAACACATACAGTGATAACTGCGAATATGGTACTCTCGAGCAGGAAAAATAAAAATATCCAAAACACCTCATATCAAACGTGGTCACACCATGTGCAGTAGAAACTGGTTCCATTCCGATCTAACATGCATTGTAGCATAATGATTAGCTACTGAGGTGAACTGTTTGTAAAAGCACTTGGTAAACACTAGATAAGAAAATAAGTGATAACCTAATCGACAGTTTTAAAGATTATAGATTTACAGAGTTGTAAACTGAAATATACTAAGGTTTTCTCAGTTATAGGCGCAAAGACAAAACATAAACCACCCAAGAATTTACTAATTCAAAATATTTGAAAGCACAATTTATGTACATAACATTATCAAACAAATGAACTTCATATTTGAATAGAAACAACGAAACAAACAGGCAATTCACTCTAATCTTCGTCTACTCCTCAGTTTATTGCACAATGTGTTAAATATAAGTCAAATAAATTTATAAATATAAAGATATACTACACAGAAAACAACTCATACAAGCCATTAGATATGTTAGACACTTACAAATAGAGAACATGATTATTTTAAAAGTCATTTTACATTTTATGAGAATGTTTCTCTCATAAACTCTTATCAATGCTCTTTTCTATGACCAGAAGGAGAGAGAGAGAAAGAGAGAGAGAGAGGGAGAGAGAGAGAGAGAGAGAGAGAGAGAGAGAGAGAGAGAGAGAGAGAGAGAGAGAGAGAGAAGAAAAGAGTTCTGGCTCTCTTAACAAAAGGGGTGTCATCACAACGGTGTAGATACGGCTACATCTTTTGAAATGAGGTGCGGGAATCGATGTAACAAAGGACAGACAGAGTCTCCTGATTTTTAGACGAACTAACTTTATATATATATATATATATATATATATATATATATATATATATATATATATATATATATATATATATATATATATATATATATATATATATATATATTTATATATACATTCTAGAGACACATCTTATAAAACCTTTCTATTTAAAATACCCGAAATAAGATTACACTTTTCCTTTGAGCTTACCTACTTCATACATTTGTATAATTTCTCCACTTTAGAATATAATACAGATAGTTAAATCTCGATTAACTTCATAGTAGCCAAAGAATATAAAATCCAATAGTTGTGATTAATACAATAATTGTTTTATTACTTAAAGAATATTTTATTTCCACATTAAATCTAAACATGAAATTGGTAGCTAATTAGTCCTTTCGAATAATAATTACCATAAATATGAATGAATATACGTTCTTTGAAACAATTAAACATTTCATTAGAGTATAATATAAAATAAAAGGAACTCAGAAAAATGTTGCAAAATATGAACTTTACCGTTAAAATCTCAAATATAAAAAAGTCTCTATTCTTTAAAGAAGTTTACGAACACAGACTATTCTAACCTTTAAGAAAAGACGTACAGAGTTTCCTGATTCTCCTTGGAAAGAACTAATTTTGCGCAAACCTGCTCTCAATTTATACGCAATTATGAACGTATGCTCATGGCCAATTATGGACCCTCGTCTAGTTTTCTTACGTTCGTTCGTTTCGAATCAGAACGAGGCTCCTGTCTCTTTTCTACTGAACCGTCCGTGTCTGAGTATGTCATCAGAGAAACAATTCTGTCGCATCAGCCTGCTCGTTTAAAAAAACGCGTGAATCTCGTTGCTTACTCAATCAAAGAGAATATATGGAACCCGCTAGTTCAGCAACTTGGGAGTTATGCACTTGCTCGAAGATCACTTTAATACAATTTAGAGAAAATTTCAATCTTGTTACTTTTACTAAAATATTCTGTCCTAATATTACTATACCACCAGTACCACCAGGTAGTAAAGCTGATGCCGTGTGTAGCATATCCAAACAAATAGTTTGTAATATGTTTCAGTCCGACCTGTATTGTCCAGAGCAATTTATCGAGGCTGCTTTCGTCACCTAGTCATGTTTCATCTACTTCTCCACCAGGCTGTTTATCTCGTCCTGTTAAACAGCAGCAAGTGTTAAACGTTTTTCCTTAGACAGATGTTTGAACCTTTTACTAAAGGTACATTTCCTCCAAAGTTAATGTTGGTCTAGACGTGCAAAATGCACAATTGTTTGTTAATTTCAGTGCCATGTAATACATTTCTTATTGACAGCATCTAATTTCATTCTCCCCTCATTCCCTTCCTTTAATTTTGGAGACGTTAAAAATAACGCGTGTGTCACCTCCCGTCTTCTACCGCTTTGCATGGCTTCCACAGGACGATTTTTAATACTGCGATATCTCGTGAGATTGTAATCGTTTACACGATTATAAAAGTTCACAAAACTTGTTTTTGAACGTATGCAATGTACCTTTAGTGACAGTATATCTATATTTGCAAATAATTTTCATTTAATATTTCCATCTCTAAAATAACATCTTGATTTCATCACACTTACATGTTCCTTGGATGGGGAAGAATGTGATTACATGTTTAAAATAAGCATTGACGCTTTTTCAACTAATAATAACAATAATAATAATAACAACGACAACAAAAACACTACTGCTACTACTGATATACTTTTACTTCTATAGTGAAACCTGTCTTTAAAGACATCCCTTTATACCAACAAATAATGATCTTTCAAGAAAGGTGGTACGTTTTTCGGGAATATCACATTATGCAAGATGAAACAATCATGAAAAAGTGGTCTTTGATGGCAGGTTGTCTTCTATTACATTGTTGTTTCAAGTTAGAGTTTACTGCAATAATTAAAAATTATCCAAAATCTATAATGTCCTACTTTGTTAATCTATCGCCCCAAAACATAACCCTAGAAAAGAGTGGAGTAGATAGAAAGATAAATTGTAATGCCTCAAAACACGTAGTTATCACATGCTAAAAATGATGCTTAGACGTGATGTCTACAAATGCTTTATCGTGTGTGCTAGATGAATGAAGAGTAAATACGATGTGATCTTCCTCCAAGACAACAGTATAGATCAGTTGACCGTTCTGAGTTTTAACTTGAATAGGCTGCCGAATATCGAACAACTAACATGTCACTCTGATATGAACAGCGTTTATTTCAATAGGATGTTATCAGTGACTTTATTTGGCTTACATGTCATTAGATGATTGGTTTTGATAAGCTTATCGCACCCTCTATCATAACAGAAAAATAGGCTAATATCTATGTTCTAAAAAGTATTCACTGAGCATAAAATTTATATCATTAAACGAGAGAGGACGTATATAGTATTAACAAACTAAACATTTACTTACATAGAGAAATATATATACAATATTTCCCAACTAAACAGTTACTTATAAAAATAAACACGGATACAATATTAACCAACTAAATATATACTTACATAGAAAGATAGCCATTAATGACACCTTGGTTACAACATTAATATATTCAGATTTTAATGCTGTTAACATAAGTGATGAATCCATTAATACAATGATTACAGTAATTATTTTTTTTTATACCGTCAGATGTTTGATCAGAACGCTAATTCATTCATTCATAACAGTATATAAAAACAATCCAAAACTCTGCAAAACAACCTTTGAGTCCAGTCAGCATGGATACTAAATAGATTGATCGTTTTGAGTTCTTACAGGTTATTTTGTCTTGCGGCACGAGGATAACATTTGTCTTCTTCTTAAACTGATAAACGCTTGTAAGAAGAATCAAAATATTTTTGTGCGCGTGTCATATTCTATGGAGCGGAACATAGTGATACATACGTAAAGACATCTGCCCGTCCGTACATTCGTGGGTATGTCTGAAATTTGTTTTCTAGAAATAATAGTATAATGGTTGAGTGTATTCAAACCATATTTGGCATATACGTTTTTATCATGAAAGACTATTCCAAGTTCGATTTTTACTACAATTATATTAGATATATATCCATGTATGGACTCAAAGTTTACATTTCTGTATACGAATTAGATTGTTCTAAATGACTCATTATATACAACGGTTACCGCAAAACAGTCGCAGGATTATGTTGATCAAATTTAATTTTAACGAAACGAATGGACTCTGTAGATCTTCCACTGACGGACTTATTAAAATTTTAAAACTTCCGACTGGAGGGTGGGGGGTCATTAAAAGGTAACTACTCTTTCCTGTGTTTAAAGTCATCAGAGTAAATATACATGTGACAAAATAAGAAAATCTTTTAACATGATTTACATGAACTTTCTGTAACATTTTATTTCGAACAACTACTCTGTCAGCAGCTGGTAGTTAGTAGATATATTTGTCAATTGAAAGAAATATATTCAATTTTTGCAACAAGTATATTGAAAGAATAAAAAAAAAGAAAAAATGTCCAACAGGGTCATCTAAGGTTGGATGGTTCTTGCCTTTCATAGCGTTGGATTTGGCGATGATTCTGGTTAATATGCTGTATGAAAGCGGCTTTGTCGTGTTTGTGTGCTTAGATCTAAAAACATATGTTTATGCATGACTAATTATATGCCTTTGAATTTATATGTTAATGTAGGATTGATTATGTGCATTAGGGTTGCTATTTTAAAAGTTTTGGAATAGTTAGTTATTCAAACGTAAATAACAAAATAAGGAGACAGGCTCATATGTTTAAATACGTAAATTAAATAAAACCTAGAAATAATACATGCCTATTTGCCTATCGTTTCACTTCTATAGTCTTTTGTTTCAAATTATACCACTTCTTCTTAATTGAATCACAAAGTTCGAATCTGATGCATGCATTAGATTCTTTGCTTAGTTGCAAAACGAGTCTGACTGGTAAAGATACAGCCTGACCATCAACCTGATGTGGGATGCCAGTCACGTCATCTCGAATTTTCATCCGTTTCTTCCATGATGTCATCTTCCACTTTCACGATCTTACGTTTTATTCCCAATATTGCAGAATTTAACAATGAAGAGCTTGGAAGTTTGAGGTTTTCGAGTTTTGTATGTACCACTATTATATCATTAAAGTACATATCGCTTTTGTCGTGATTTGTATCGAGTAAGAACTGACCAAGGTATTCCACTGTTAATTCATCGGCGTTTACTTTAATGTTTTTTTTAATTAGAATTGATCGAGGCTGTT
The DNA here is from genome assembly GCA_028554795.2 of Sinohyriopsis cumingii. Classification (NCBI taxonomy): domain Eukaryota; kingdom Metazoa; phylum Mollusca; class Bivalvia; order Unionida; family Unionidae; genus Sinohyriopsis; species Sinohyriopsis cumingii. Next base: position 26,509,279 of record CM068828.1, read on the forward strand.
AATTGCATTTGTCAAGGTCCACTTCTGTTTCTGAAGGTATCATTTCTCTTTGTTTTTCAGATTTATTCCCTCAAGATTTTTATTCCCAATTCGTCGGCTTCAGTGTATTTCTCAGCTTGTTTCAGCCTTTCTTCTGTGCGGCATTTTATTTCGTTAGTTACATCGTAAATAACTTTTTGTTACATCACTGTACACTATGCTGTTATTCTCTTGAACTTTCAACAGTCCTTCAAGTTTTAGAGCTTTTATTTCCTACTAAACGTCAGTGCTTTTCCTCTACGCTGCCTTTGATCTAACAGGCTGGTTCAAAAAGCTATCCAGTCCCTCCTTTGCACGAAGTGAATGATAATTAAGTGTAAATGTTATTGAAATTTTGTAAACACAGCTTTGACTAAAGCACTCAAAAGGCTATTGTATGTCTTACTCGAGTCAACCCAGACCTATTAACCGTTCAGGGTATTCAACTTTAAATTCTAATATAGAATTAGTGAAAACAGATCACACTGACCCGAAGGTGTTGATGTCAAGGGAAAGTTTGCAGTGACATTAAAGAGCGTATATGTGTTAGATAAATGGTTTTGATACATTATTTGCACCGTTGATAATAATGGAAACACAAACAAGTTCCTATTCGTGTTCTGAAAGTTATGAACGGAGCAAAAGTTCATATCTTTAAACTAATTAGTCACATTTGTACAATTTTAGCCTTCACTTACTTACCAAAATGCGTATTAATACAACACAAATTACTGCAGTTGTGCAGTTTGCTTAATGCTGTACACATAGGTAATTAATTAATTGATGCAATAATTACAGTTGTTCATTCGTTTTTCACGCACATTTCTCTTATTTGTTTCCGCTCAATGTCATTAGAAAGCAGCTTCATTGTGTTCAAACAATATTTTGTACAAACGTTGTCATCAAGAAAATATAGTCCGATTTCGATTTTCACAAACATTTAGGATCCGATTTACAGTCCTTTAAGTAGAAGATATAGCGTTCAGTTTAAAAATAAATATGAGTAATTTTGCAATAAGCAGAATTACGTTTCAGAAAAATAATAATAAAACACTATTTCTTTCCAGCAGGGTCATTTAATATTAAAATGTGGTTTCCCTTCATTAGCATAGATACAATTCTGATTGGCCCTTATGTAAAGGATGAGACATACATGCATTCGTGTGTTACTGAATGAGTGGATGGGATACTTATTAAAACAAATAAAACATTTAACAGTGCTTACATTAATTGTTTTGATACATTTTAGTTCGAGCAACTAATCTGTCTTAGCAATCAGTGGTTAGTAGATATATTTGTCAATTTTAAGAAATATTTTCAACTTGCAACATGTATATTTAAAAAAAACATTTTTAAAAACAACTGTCCAACATGATCATTTAATGTTGGATGGTACTTGCCTTTCATAACATTTTCTTTTGTGGAAGGAATGACTATCCAGATATGATTTTGATTGCTACTGATATAAAGCATGAGACATAACCTTACAAGTGTGTTACTGAGTCAATGGATGGAAAAATTATAACATACTAAATAATGCCCTTCTAAAATACACGCCGATTTTCCTGCCAAGAGTACAGGGTAAAAATACCTACTAATAATGACTTAGCCGTCACGCTTCACTGCCGTCGATGATTCTTGTTCATTTGTTGTTTGAAAGCGGCTTCGTCGGCTTTGTGTGCTTGAATGTTTTAGTTATATAGGTTAATGTAGAATTGATTATATGCATTAAGGTTTATATTTTATATGCTTTGGAATATTTAGATATGTTACATGGATTCAAATGTAAATATCAAAAATAAATAGAAAAAGTCTCAAATGTTTAAATAATCAAATGAAATAAAACCTAGAAATAATAAATGTCTATATACACATCTTTTCACTTCTACGGCCTTCTGTTCCAAATTATTTAACTTGCCCCTAATTGAATCAAAAATTCGATTCTGATATATGCATAGAATTCATTATTTAGTTAGGTTTCCGTAAACCCAACTGGTTTAGTACCAGTCTGATTGGTAAAGATGCAGTCTGTTCACCAACCTGATATAGATACCAGTCACGTCATCACGAATTTTCGTGCCGGTGTCTTCCATGATGTCATTCTCCACTTTCATGATCTTTCTTTTTGTTTCCATAATGCAGAGTTTAACAAAGATGGACTTAGGCGTTTAAAGGTTTTCGATTTTTCTATGTATGACTATTATCATTAAGGGTAAGGGATATGTCTCTTACTTGTTGATTTGTACAGAACTAGAACTGACGGAGGTCTTCCACCTTTTGTTTTTCAGCTATCACTTTTATGTTGTTTTTAGACTTGTTCGTGTCTGTTAAAACTATAGTTGTCAAGATCTACTTCTACTTCTGTTCCTGAAGTACAGCAATTTTCGTAGCTTTTTTAGATTTAATCTCTCAAGATTTTGTATTCCCCTTTCCTCATTTTTACGCTGATCCTCTTCTTGTTTCAGACTTTCTTCTATGCAACTTTGTCTTTCGTTTGTTACATTGTACATAACTTTTTGTTACATTATTCTCCACTTATGCTTCTATTCTCTTCTCCTTTTGGCAACCATTAAAGTGTAATTGTAGAGTTTTTATTTCCGACAAAACGCTTGATGCCGATCTACCAGGCAGGTTCGGAACGCTATCCAGTCATTCCTTTGCACCAAGTCAATTACGTTTAACTGTGAAAGCTATTTTTCCTTTTTCCTTTGCTGGCGTCAATTTAGGTGGATACGTACTGGGTAGAGTACGGTAGTGTGAAAATCCAGTCCTATAGGGACAATTGGATTTGTTATTTAAATTTGTAAACGCGGGTTGGACTAAAGCACTCTAAATGCCAATGTATTTCTTAGCGTAGTCAGCGGGAGCGTGTATCAGATGACAAACATAATACCCGGTAGTGGTACCTTCCACACTGAACTAACAAGACAATGCTTTGTCACGTGTGTTAGAGTAATATGGTGTCATCGTCCTCCAAGACATCACAAAAGTCAACTCAGACCAATTGAACAGATCACACTGACCCGAAGTGTGTTAATGTCAACGGAAAGTTCGGAGTTACATCAAAGAGCGTACGGGTGTTAGATGAATGGTTTTGATAAATTGTTAACATTGTTTATTATCACAGAAACACAAACACGTTCTTATTCGTGTTCTGAAAATTATGAACGGAGCAAAACTTTATATCTTTAAACTAATTAGGTCATATATTTACAAATTAAGCATTCGCTTACGTATAGAAATACGTATTAATACTACATACTTTTCCCGGAGTTGTGCAGTTTGCTTAATACTGTTTACATGGGTAGTTAATTAATTCATGTAATAAGTATTGCTGTTCATAGGTGTTTTCATGCGTATGCTTCTGCCTTGTTTCCGCTCAGTCATTAGAAAGATTCATTGAGTTCAAACAATATTTGGTACAAAAGTTGTTATCGAGAAAATATAGTCCGAGTTCGATTTTCACCAAAATCAGATCCGATTTACAGGCCTTTATCGATTCACAGTTTGCATTCCAACGCAATTAGAAATATATTAATTTAAATTTAAACGAAAAATATGTTCCAAAATAGATCTCACAGTTTGAGACTTATCAGGGTTTAAGGAGTTTCGCAGGGGGTGGTGGTGGTGGTGTGTGCAATAAAGTTTCATTTCTTGTGTTTAAATTCATTAAATTTCAGTTATTTTCTCCCTGTCTCTAATGACATCACAGAGAAAATACATTTGAAATAATGTGAAAGATATTTAACATGGTGGAAAAGAATTTTCTTTTATTTCGAACAATAAATCTCTTTAAGCATCCAGTAAATAAAATATATAATTGTCATTTAATAAAAATATATTCAATTTGCAATAAGGATATTTAAATTTTAAAGTTGCTAAAAGAAACAATTCTGTCAGGTAGGGTTAGTTAAGGTAAGAATGTAATTTCCCTTCACTGGCAGAAAGGTTTGGTAGATGTGATTTTGAATTGCCCTCATGTAAAAGATCAGACATACATGCATACGTTTGATACTGAATGAATGGATGAATAAATTATAATATATTAAATAATGCCTGGCTAAAATACACACTTACTGTATGTGTGTGGGTTGTTTATTTAAAATAATGATACAAATTGTTTATAAAGTTTTCTTTGTTGGCTATCTCTGTTTATCAAAACAATGTTGGCTACCTCTAATGTATAAATGACTAACACCATAAATAATTTTATAATTAAAAGTACTTTAATATATCAGACTCTATCGAAACGGTGAATTGAATATGTTTTCTTTAATGATCATGCCCCAGGACTAGACATCAGTATAACCTGCCACACGGCAGACATCCTAGAGATATGACAAAAAGTCTTAAAAATACAAGCACACACACACAAATATATTATTCTCAAAGGAGGGCTACATACAATGTTAGGTAGGAAACGTTGCTTAAATTAATTAGTTTCAGGCCTTAAGACTTTTTCAACTGGAAACATTAAAAGGAGGGGTATTATTTAAAGATTGTAGTACTGTTGTGATTTTTGTTTGTTGCATTTTTGAACTTATCCGTAAAATAGGGTACAATTTGCATACCTGTTTTAAAAAAAAACAAATTAAAAAAAACAAGGGCAGGGATTTTAAACAAGAATGTTGATTGGTAAATTATATAAAATGCTGGAGGAATCTGATTGGTTCATTCTCTGCCTTGTGTCCTTCTTAACCGTCACGCTTCGGCCAAGAAAGTCAATGCTTACCTGAATACAGAAGTGAGAAGGTCAGAACCAATCGTCGCCCAAAGGACAGCTTCTATTCATATTTAGGTAAGTGAGAAAACCTTAACATCACTCGTAAAATGTAATTTCCTTTTCTTTTTTAACTTGTTCTTTTCACATTTTATTTCACTAATGACATTTTATTATTTCATTCGTTTTATTTCAATTTCCAAAGTCTTTAAAATCAAATCATTCAAATGAGATTGGAGTTGTTAGGACTGCTACATATTTTCATGTTATTCTCAAATTGTGATCAGTTATTGGCCATTATTAGCACATATTGGTTTTATTACCTTTACTTATTCCAAGTTTCAATTTCCTGTCATATCCACTTTGTTTAGGGGCTCGTGTTTATGTTTCAATTTCAAAGTAGAGAAAAGCGATTTGAGTTACACAATTAAATTTAGTATATTTTCGTCATCTGATAAGCTTATAAAACTATTCGTTGTCAGCATCTCTCTCTCTTTCTCTCTCTCTCTCTCTCTCTCTCTCTCTCTCTCTCTCTCTCATCCTTGTAATTAATGGCATCCCTCTTTCATTAAATTAGAAGTAGCACGTCAGTCTCTTGATCGTGCATTACGTGTTTCAAGATCTTTGCTTAGATTCATTTGTACTTTTGGAAGGCCCGGAGAAGAAGTTGCAGAAGAAATATGATCAACAAATAGTCTAGCAAGTGAAATAAAACTTGATATATCGTTGACATAAATGCGAAATAGTAAAGAGCCTAGCACACAACATTGGCGGACGCTTTCTTGATACTGAATTTTGATATAAAACTCTCTCGCAGCAGTTTGGTAGATATAATTAGAGCACTGATGTGAGTTTAGCGGTAATTCTGTATTTGTAAAGCTCTTAAACTACCCCCCCCCCAACCCATACACTATCCAAAAATGTATTGATATCGAGGGGCGTTAAATACATATATTTGATTGTAATCAAGGGAGATATTTTGCGATAATATTCAATTGAAGATAAGTTGCTTCATGGCCTGTAAGAAATGCAGATTGATAGCTACATATAAAAATTCTGTCAAACCAAAGGATTATGCACGTTTGAATACAATTCGTTTAAAAGAACGAACTGTATCATTAAGGTCATCGATGGTATTTCAAAATACTTTCTATCACACGAAATGAACATTGTGACTCAGCAGTTTAAAATTGAATGCAAGAGAGAGAGAGAGAGAGAGACAGAGACAGAGAGACAGAGAGAGAGAGAGAGAGAGAGAGAGAGAGAGAGAGACAGACAGAGAGAGAGGGAGCAATATACACATTATATTTATAATGGTCAGTGGAGAGGCAATTATCACTGTTTTTTTTTTCAATTGTAAACGTTAAATAGGTAATACTCAGGAATTGTTGTGGGTTTAGCGCTATTTTTAAATAAAGGATAGGTTATACATGGCGGATGGTATAACTGATGGAGGAACAACCCGGGCAAAGCAGGGTAAAAGATCCCGACCCAAAGAGAGCTGCTGGTAATCTTTCTCACATACCCACATTGGTCGAGCCTGAGGCTCGAGCCCACGCGGATAGAGGTGAGATGGCAAGGATCGGTAAAGGCGAGCGCATGGTTTAATACAGCCTCATAACTAAACAACAGTATATATAAATTCATTAAATATTGATGCATGAAGAAAGGATGGGGTTGTCCATATGATGTTAATTCCTTTGTCGAACATCATCCGGGTCTCTTTCCGTTTGACTGTCATAAAATATAATGCCATCATTCTAGTGATCAAAATGATGAGCTAGTATTTTTCTCTGTCTGTTATAAGGACCTTCACGTGAAAAAACCCAAAAGAACTTTGCCCTTTAAATTTTATATATAAAAGTAAGTAACTTAGAACATGGCTGCGATAAAATAGCAGAGTCAGATGTTAATGCAGGAACCTTAACAAACATTAAATGTGCATAGGACATTACACTATTACATTGAACAAAGTTCACGAGACTGTGTGAATGTAATATATTTAAACACATATAATATGCTCAATACCTCATCTGCAAGTACTACTCATGTGTTAGATAGATGATGTGTAACCGGTGAAAAGAAGGCGAAAAATTCCATTTGGGACAGTAGGGTCTTCCCTGTTCTTGATAGCATGTCACCATTGTCATATGGTCCGTTCTCACATAGCTCACTTTCCACACCCTGATTTCTTGCATTACTTCAGCTGTTGGTTGAAGAAATATTGATTGACAAGCAAGACTCTAGGAATACCCAGAAGAATCCCACAAAAGCTGTGAACTTCCACACCTATGTTCCAATTCTGACCAGTTCTAATAAACTGCACACTTTATTTGTAGAAACTAAATAAGTCGAAGATGCATTGGACACTGTCACTGTTGACCATTTGCTCTGTGATCCTCTGTCAAGGTGCCATGGCTCAAGATGAAAGGAAAGTCATTACATACAACACTGCTCTGCAATTTAGCATTCCCTTCAAAGAGCAGAGGAGGAGGAATCTGCTGAGAGGTTTAAAGGCTTTAAGTGCAGATGTTGCCTGCTTGCAGGAGGTAATGATGTATCTCTCTCTCTCTCTCTCTCTCTCTCTCTCTCTCTCTCTATATATATATATATATATATATATTTGTGTGTGTTTTGTGTCTTCATTGTTTTAAACAGTTTTGCTTCTCAATGCCGGAATGTAAATACATATTGTTTAAGCGTGCCACTCTTGAGTATCTTTGCGTATATTCTTTATCGTCTTCGAAAGAAAGATCTCATTTAATTCAAAATGAAGTAAAGCTTTTTCTTTCTTTCCTTAACCTACTCCAACTTTTGAGCCGTTATAGACGTATCTATGAAGGTACACGTGTTTGTTTCCTCTCTTTCCCATGTTATTACTATCGTTCTGATTTTGTTTGTTTATTTGTTTGTGAAATAAAGAGACTGTATAATTTATTTCAGGTTTACGATGGCTCTGATGTGGAATGGTTGTTGCCGAGACTTAGGAAAACGTATCCGTACTCCTTTAGTTTCACGCATGAAACGGTCACAACGCTGAAGGTAACCGAGGAACCTCCGTGCAATCGCCAGAAAATTACCGAATTCCTTACATGCGTATCGAGCCACTGCTCAGGATTCAACACGAGTGTTCACGAGGATAGAATTTCCCTCCTTTTGTGCTTACAAGCGCAGTGTGCAAGTCAGGTGTTTAGCCTCTCACAAGATTGCTTGACGTGTTTCTTTCTCCGAACAGATCTGACAGAGGCAGCTAATGTGTAAGTAAGCTCGGGTATAAGATAATTTGTGTTTATGTACTAAACCATGTGACGAATGGATTCTACGTTCAACATCTAAATATTAAATTGTCATTATATATTCGCCATTACGACGTCATGAAATCACGCTGTTGCGAGCCGGGTTGCATAACGAGACCGTGTAGGTCAGGTTTGGTTGGTTTAACGTCACATGTGACACATTATCTACTAGCTATATCAAACCGAGATAATTAGAGCTAAGTACAATTCTCCACGTCATGAGTTTACGGCAATGTATTGATTTATTGACTTTTTTTCTAATCTTTTCTCTAGCAAATAATAACAGCCATCCACAATTTTGCTGCCTTGTTTGCAAATATTTAAATTTCCGTCAAATTCATTTCTTAGAATTTCTGTCGGTTTTGTACAGTATGCACGGTGTGTGCCAACTTAACACGAAAAATGGCCCAACAGATTTGGCAATTTCTTGTGATCATTCATTATTTCCATTTACGTGTCATGAAAAATAGTTAACTTTTGTAAGAAATATGATGCACAAATTTGCAGTTTGATTTGGCTGGAAATGTTTTTTTTTTCTTTAAAAAAAGTGTTTTCAAAAATTGGTTTTCAGTGATGCTTCACTCTGAACATTTTCTATTACTTTCCGGAATTGTACAGGGTTTTCTTTGTGTGTGATTTAAAATATTCTATATAAATATATGTCAATGTCTCATTTTATTCAGTAAAAAATTTTGTCAAAATATCAAAAGCGAGGAAAAACATACATTTTGTCTTTTGTTAGTCTTTATTTGCTAATAATAAAGTCATTCGATCATTTTCCCACATACTGGTAAATATTATTTATGCCACGAGTGAAACGTCTATAAAAACCGATCATATCATACAGCCAGAGTTAAACAAAAACAAGCAAGAATCGTGATAATAAAAACATCTTAAAAATATTGTTAGTTGTTAGTTTTATTTGTAAATTTGATTGCTTTTGAGGACTCATAATTAGCTTGAATCTAGTCATAATATTCAAAAAAGGAACCCTATCCGAATGTATGTATATATACGGTTAGGGTTTCATTCTGTTAAGGATGTAAAGTATGTACGCAGTATCAATTGTATACCACGAGCTGTATACATTTTTCATTAAAAAAAACGAGGCTTGCAGAGTTTCCTTTCAATGAAAAATGTATAGGACGAGTGGTATGTAATTGATACAGCGTAGATATTATACATATTTTTTATATCACAAACAAATGCACATACTTTCTCTTTGAACTGTGTTACTATTAACTATAGACAACTGTGTATTGACCGAGGGAGAAAGTTATGAGATAGCACGGATGACCCGTCGCAGTGCAGCAAATACATAAAGGTAGAATGTTATCAAGGAGTGCAGTATATGTGATAAAGGACGTAGAATAGTATCGAATTATGCCCCACCACTGTCTGGTGGTGCGTAAAATGAAAACAAAGAGAGAAAAAAGTGGCGAGGCATTATGGACTAATCAATAGGCATTAATCATGCGAGTAAGCTGCATTTCATACACTGAATTTGTTTCATTGCACATCCGATTACCTCCATCATCCGTTTTACCTGGAAGCATTCAAACGTTTCATACTAAATAAAACAAGGCATACGAATTGGATCTTAATTCAGCTAGTCTAGTTTGAATTCCAAATTAATAAACATTATAATATACATGATAAGGTAAGTATTTACATTCGCGCTAGTGACTTATGAGACTATTTCCTTCTTTCTTCAGGTGTTTAAACCCGCAGACGAGCATAAATGTGCCTGGTCTCTTGTTATTCAGCAAACATAAGATCATCAGCGCAAGCGCAGTGGAGCATCATCCAGGATTAATGGAGATTGCAAAACAAGGCTACCTTCAAGCAGATGTACGTGATTTGCAGAGAAAGATATCAATACATGAATATTTCTTACTCGTCTTTCGAAATATTTATTATAGTCAAGCGTTAATCCTAATCTTTGTCTCCAATCAATCAAAATTTATTTTGCGCAGCTGATATAGGAATGAGCTCTTCTCATTGATGATGCCATTTATTTATTCATTTATTGCACTTTTAATACTTTTGCTTTTGTCTTCTGCAGTTGTGCATATGTGGAATACAAATAATTATACTACAAAGAGATTCAAGTGTCGTGTGTAAATCTAGTTTTCGTGCCATGAAATAATGTTGACATACGTTTGCATTTTCCTGTAAATCACTATTTTATATTATAAATGTTTTTCATTGTGTATAATGCATTAGGAGTATGCCATAAAATATGCATACCATTTTAACTGTTTCAGATCGATACAATAGGTAGAGTTGTATGCACACATCTAGCAACACCGTTTTTGGGAGATCTCTATCCAGAAGGTAAATAACACTAATTGTAAGAAGAAAAAATCCAACGAAAAATGTATGGGAATTATACAAACATTGTAAATCATTGCTCAATATGTTTGAACTGTTACCTTTGGTTGCTGAAATGGTGATGAAAGGCAGAGCTTTAGCACTGTTAATTTATAGACTTTGATTTTTATTGGCTAGAGGGAAAACTAACAAATCTTATCATACAACAAAATATACTAGCATATGAAATCTGATTATCCTAGGCTTTTTGAAAGAAACGAAGGGATGTTGCATGTTCAGATATGAGTGCTTGCGTTTTTACATGAACGATTTTGTAATATCGCACGACTATTAGGGTACCGTTCAAAATACTTGAAAATATTGGGATATGATATGGACTATAATCTATACTGTCAGAGAACCATTCACGAAACAAGACATTTAGATATGATGGGGACTATTTTCTGGACTTCAAGGTAACATTCAAGACAGACACTTAAAAACATTGGGATATGATCGGGACTTATCTGCAATACCAGTGTACCATTCAAAACACAAACTTGAAGACATTGGGATATGATATGGACTATTACCGGAACTGTTCTGCAGATACACACAAGGATGGTTGCACTTCGGCCCATTATGTAATTGTGTGTGTGTAAGTCTAATTGTGGGTCTGCAGGTAGCGACATAACACATTCAGATAGGTATATTGACCAGTAGTTTTATTGGTTCCTTATGACTGATAGAAATTGAAATAAATGTTAATAATTCTACATCAACATAGTTTATTGCACAATTGAAAATTTCAGTTATTACAATAATGATGAATGTGTCAGTTCATCAGACCACCTAAAAACGTTATTTCATCATGACAGTTCAGTATGATTAATTACTGAAACAGTTCGTTATTGTCAGCAAATGAAAACATATTTTTCACGGGAATTGTGTAATAGTGATAGTTAGTGACAATTTGATGCAATGTTTCCAGATTCTGAGTCTAGTGACTAGAGGAGCTAAGTTTAACTTGATGATGTGGGATAAGGAGCAATCTAATATATAGGTTCTTTTCATATATGTAGCGGCGCTTCCGTACAGTAGCTATGTGGAACAGAACCTGGCGGAAGTTAATAATCTCCTGACAGTTGTCAACGGTACAACGCCACTGGTTTTAGCTGGAGACTTCAATACTGGTCCTAGCCTGCCTGACATTGGTATTTGTGAACAAAATCCAGGTAAACCACTAAAATTTTTAGATAGCGACATATGTAACAAAATTATGTCGTTGCAGCTTTTCATCGTTTTTGGGCTGGTTACGAGTTCAAATATGAATATAATGCCCTTCAGAACTATAACGTTTTGCACAAACCCTGTTGAAAGTTACCAAAATCAAGAACCCTGTTGCGAACGACATTACTTACACAAATCAGCATTGGACCCGTATACACTGCAAAATGAAGTTGGAACGAATATGTTATAATGATATAACAAATTTTGTGTATTTCAGATTCATATAGAATATTAGATAGCAGTGAAGCCAACCTAACCCACACTATACTTGATGATTGCACATTTTGTACCAACAACTCATGGACTGAACACGAGTGCGACTGGACGATAGACCACATCTTTTTGCGAGGTCACACCTTTAAGGAAATCAAGGTAACGGAGAATCACTACGTTTATACATTATCTAGAATAGTCTTAACCATAGTGGTAGTAACATTTTCTATTACTCCAATATAATATATTTTCCCTTATTCTATCACGTAAAATGTGTTGGACGAAACTTGATAGATTTACATATAACCACTAAAAGATGGATTGCATAATACAGCGTGGTGTGGTGAGAGAGGTGATCAACCAGTAGATAAGTTTGCACAGTTTTAGCGGCACATCAACACACTGCTTGCAGTTTAGTGCCGTTTAGTGCCGATTAATGGGTGTTTATCGCAATAAAGACTAGCAAAGAAAGAACACATATCCTTTAAAACAACCCAAATCCTTAAAGTATAGGTTGCAACTATTGTACATAGTCCTATTAAACGTCGAAGACTTTTCCTTTTTGTACATCAACACGAGACTCATCGTAGGGCTGCAAATGTTGTCTCTATTAGTCCACCTACCATATGCAGAGGGACTCATCGGGGCCTCAGATGGAGGGATCTACTGGACATGTGTGTGAAAATATGGCTAAAGTAAGGTCCCTCACTTTGTTCATCGTTTATGTAACAGCTGAAACATATTTTCAAATAAAGAAGATAAATATTAAGTGAAGGCGAATGACAATACGAAGTAAAACACAAATACATTTTATGAGGTTTTCCTACTGAAAGTAAAACAAGTTGTACAAGATGTATTAATATGAATAAAGATTTATATTTGAAATGCTTCAGTGATGCTGCGGAGCTGATTTATCCAATATTTTCATCCTTCTATGCCATTTTTGCTCTCATCCTCAACGAATTGACATTTAAGGGCACCATAGCTTCACCGAGGGATGAGTTTCTAACGTTGTTGATAAGGTAACATTTTGGCAGATGATCACGGAAGTCATGATATTCGATCTTAGATCGGAGTCCAATGGCAATGGTGAGGGTTTAAACTCCCACTTGTCGTATTGTATACTTGAATGTAGGTCTGCTTAGAGATTGACTGATGTTGTTTCTAACTTTTCAAAAATCTCCACTCGTAGCACGTAGAGTCTAGCTTAGCTAAGACGTCTATGCGTCGCACGTAGCCTACCATAGCTAAGTCCTCCACGCATTTCACATGGAGTCTTGCTTCTTTATTGATTGTTGTGTAATCATTAGCATTAATCATCAGATAGAAAACAGTAAAAATTCAATTCAGTTTTATAATTATATCTTATTTTTTTAAGAAATGTTTGTCTTGCAATGAAGGTACAACTGCACACGGTCCATTAATTCTAAGCTGCGTCATTGTTTGATTTCCTTTATCCAGTTATTAAATCCAACATGGATAGAATTGTCAGATTTGGTCAGCTGTGTGTCATCAATGGCATCCAAAATGTCAGATTACAATACCATGGAGGCCTCATATTCTGTCAGCTCTGTATCATTAATGGCATCCAAAATGTTAGATTGCCATAACATGGAGGCCTCAGATTGTGCCAGCTGTGTCGTTAATGGCATCCAAAGTGCCAGTTCGCCATACCATGGAATCATCAAATTCTGTCAGCTTTGTGTCTTTAATGGCATCCAATGTTCTAATTTGCCATAGCACATAAGCATGAAGATATGTGTTCTTGGCTTCATTTCGTTCGCCAAGGGACATTCTCGGCATGTTCGTTAAGGGCAAGTGACCATGCTGTTACTATTTCTTTATTCAAGTACAAATTCACTTGAATGAACTGCGGATACATACAATTTTTCCAGATGACACTCTGGCATCTTTTCCCGATTCATGTAGAAGTAACTGCTAATCAGATCGACTGAATCATTAGTTTGTCCATTGCTTTTAATTCGATAGGTGCAGAATGAGTCAAGAACGACATTATACAAATATACCAATTGACATTCTAGCATCGTCATTATCGTCGCTGGCATAGAAAATATGCCGAATTCTGACTTGGGAAATCCACACAAAGCTTGGTACAACATTTGCTGTTTTCAATTATCATTCGAAACAGTTCATTCTCTGACATATATATTTTTCCTTTCCTTGTTCGTTGTTTTAGGTATGAATTGTATTAAACATCTAATACCGCGTTGTCCTTCATGTGGTGGAAATGAGTTAGTAATGCCTTGACAAGAAACGTGGATCTAATTTGGGGTCCTAGGTCTTTTACAGTTTGAATAATCACAATTTGTCCAACTTTCGTCAGAGCTTGTGTGTGACATTTTGGTCGACGAGTACGCTTATTGAAATTATTTTGTTTGTGCCAAAGTAACATCGAGTCACTATCAATTTAGCGATGGAAGCTATTTTGTGAACAGCTGATTTTATTATATATCTAAACCATGCCCTCATTGTCGTTCTACTCCTAGTACATATGATTCATCTGCTACAGTCCACTGTTTAATTATTTTCGACATATATTTTTAGAGTGACGTTTCATTTGGAGAATAGATTATTTTGTTAGCGTTCTCATTTTGTACTAATATTAACCTTACTAAAATAAGGTCTACTAACTGGAAGAGAACGAGTCGTTGCGTTTTACCTGTTTCCGCCTTTATCGTAAACATGTCTGGTAAATTCCACTTTGAAATGAATGACTTATGTCGGGTCTGATTCCCATGACATCATTTAGTGTTTCTATGTCTATGTCTAGCAGACTCCGAATCAGAATCACAAACTTTCCTGAGAAACGAATTCCAACTTTTCCGTTCGATCAGATGTCTATGTGTCCTAATTATTAACAGACTCCATATTTTCAACGATACGTTGGGCATCCTGATCGTAGTCCATACTGCCGGTAGAGGAATCTTTAAAACAATCTGTTACCATAGATAGTTTACATTATCTTGAGCATGTTTACAAGGAGTTCCACTCATGTGTAATTAGTCAATGTGACAAAAGCCATCATAAAATCTGAGAAACATTTTGGTACCCAATGCTTAAGTGGACAGTCTTCATGAAGCGAAATACGGGAAGACTTCTCTCACTCATTTGAATATTTGTACTTGTGGATATTCAGGCTCTGTGGGCCATGTTCAACCCCTAGGTTAATTTTAAGTTGAGAAATAGACGGTCAGGCCTAAAAGCGTTTAATTGGAGTAGATTTTACTTAATGCTTTAAACAATTTTTACTCTTATGCAGAGATATATTCGTTTTAACTAACGGCCATCTTCACCATCACTAGGAAGAGAAATCCATGTGACGGCATTAGAAATGAAAGTAGTTGATATTGGTGCAGCTAGAGGGAAACCATATGACCCAGGCCAATGCAACAGAAATGTTAGGCTATATATTTTTATCTGATTATCCACAACTTTGAAAACTGGCACAGTATATTAGAACTTAATGAAGATTAATACAGAAAACATATTTGAAGATGGGTGGTTTCTTTTCTCTATAAGTTGTATTATACAAGTTGTTTAAAGTACAGCTATGAACCACTTGGTATGTATGCTTCTCAATTTGTATGCCGATGCTTGTCAAAGAAATGGTGTTTTTTTTCATGGCGACTTAAAATTTTGTTTCCCTTTTATGCACTTTTAGCGTAATAAAGTTTGAGATAGGGAAATAAAACATGGAATAGGTCAATGAAACATTGTTAGTGAAACATAGGATAGATATATGAAACATTGTTACTTTCCTTGCCTGCCGAGTAACTTTACAGTCTTCTTTCAAAGGACATTTTCAGAATTTATTATTGTGAACTTCTATGACTCCACCACGGATGGCGGGGACAAATTTCAACGAGTCAGCTTATTGAATGTAGTCTCTTTTCTGTACCAATATGTTTATATACAGTCTGTAGTCTAAGAGCAGAACCTCTTGCAGATTTTCTAGGGGTTCGTTTGTTTGTTTTGATTATTTGAACTGTTTAAGTTTTTATTTTTTCATTTTTTACATAGATTGTTTGCACATCAGATGTAAATGACCGTATATTTTATTACTTTTGAGAGGAATTATATCTAAAACAGACGGCTTACTGTTTTCTTAACCTGGAAGGATTTGTTCATTGTGGTATGTATTGTGGTATGTATAGACAAATACTCACCATACTGTCTGGCAGAATTTCTGTGTAGCAGTTTTCTCATGTAAGTCTAAAGTAAAAATATGATGAAAGGAATTGTAGCTCATTACTTCATTTTCCCATCATGCTTTCAGAGAATATTTGATGACCCCAAACTAAGGAAGACGTACCACATATCTGACCACTACGGAGTGATGGTCACATTCGTAGACAACATAATCACGGAAGATGATGAAACGAGCACCCAAGTTACTGAGACCAACAGCGACGCTCATAGGTCATCAGTACTATCAATAATCACATAACAAAATGTAGACTTTACATAGCTGTTGCGAGTACGATTATCACGTAGGACAAAATAGGTGATGGAATGACCCATTGTCACTAAGCCTAGAACAACATAAGCCATACATTTTCTGTCAGCGTCGGACAAAGCAGAATGCAGCAGAAATCAGCTTATACAGACAGACTTAGCATGTTGTTTCAAGTGTGTTTGTGTGATATAACATGGGGTTTTCATTATAGTTTTTGGTAATATTAAAAACTACTTTTCGTAATTATTGTCTTAATTATTTATTCTATTCATATCCCCAGGACGTAAAAGGAAACCTCAGTGTAATCCCTTTCTAAATCATTATTGCTGCGATGAAGAAAAGGATATAATTCTATTTATTTACAAAATGAACATGTAAAATCTTCAGTCTGAAAATTTTGATCAAACACCAACCATTCGAGAGTGTGCAGAATTATTATATATTGCTAGTGATAATTCCTTATTCCGAACCGATGAAGTGTTTAGAAACCTAAAGTTTTAGGAATAGAATAACAGGTCGATGGAACTTAATTTTGGACACAGGAAGAAATATAAATACTTAGGCACAAATATGATAGACGGGTACATAAAATATAATTTCTAAATGTACTAAGCAAGATGTATATAAGAAGATATAAGTTTCTTGGCTCCTAAATAAAGAAAGGAAGAAGATGGAGACAATGTGCAAGGTTAATTAAAGGTAACAGTTAATGTTTAGTTCAGAAAGTTTGAAGAATTAAAGGTTTTTGAATTAGAGGCGTGTGGATTGGTATCAATGTATAGGAGATAATATCACAATGTAGGTAATGTGATGGATAATCAGGGACGGTTTGTGACCTGAAATCATTTCACTATAGTAAACATTGCAAGTAACAATGGATAACCATTATGAAAACTATCCTACTGATAGGAAGAAAAAACTAATGATGTACGTATTGCCTTAATTAACCATTTTCAACCAGATTTCAGTGACTTTGAAAGAAAACTAAAACTGAAAAGCAAATTTTAAAGTAAATTTTGTTTCTCCGATAATACGTAACCAATCACATTACATTATGAATATTAACATGCTCCCTCGCGAATCCAGTCCTAGTAAAAGACGAAAATCGTCTTTTCATGTTAATATCAATAGAGAGAAGTCAATAACTCTTGCTCGTCGCTTTTGCGCCACCAGGTGTCGCTACTTTCTGGTTGAGCGTGATACTAAGGGACAATTGATTTAGTACGTACGCATGGAGCGGGGAGCGGGGTTAACCCAAAAGCATATGGTTGTGTATTGGGGTGGGGGGGTCTACTGGTAATGTACGTACGCATAGGAAACGGGGAGGGGGGATCTCGATAATAAGTTGACAATACGTAATCTGTTCGACTGCGTTCATTCGGTGTTTGGATTTTAGCGGACACTAGACAAACTTCTTAAACTTACGCAGCTTATTTCTTTGATTGCAGCCAGACATTCAACTTCGGTGGATTATCTGTTTTATTAAACACGTTAATATTATTAATCCTTGATCGTTTCTACGTGGATTAAATATAGGCCGTTCTATAGAATTGGGTATGGGGGTCAAGCATACATACGCAGGTGGGGGCGGATTTGTAAATGTATTCATGCATACAAGGAGGGGGAAGGGTCAAGCTTTGCCAGATTTTTGCGTACATACTAAATGGATGGCCCCTAACGACGATGTTTGTATAGCATAGTGACAGCTTGGAAGTAACATGATTCAGTAAAAATAATAATAATAATAATAATAATAATAATAATAATACGGTTTTAGATAGGCTTTAATTTACATTTTCTTAAATTATTTACACTATAAGAACAAAATGTAAAAAACCCCAAAACATTCATTCGTGCTATAACACCTCCTTTACTGTTTATAGGTTCGTCAAAACTGGGGATAAACCTACTTTGCATACAGTATGACGTCATGTAGATACATTTCGTTAGAAAGGGGGATCGTCTCAAAATGTCTCTCTCTCTCTGTGACACTCATCCACTTTACAAATTGTCTCATCATATGATTAAGCTAAGTTTATGAGCATAAATTGCTGATGTGTTTTACAATATAACTTAAAGTAGGTTTAATCATTCTTGTTATTTACTTAATGCTACATTAATGCAAAGAATACAGTTCTGTTAACTATTAATTTTATGTCTCCAATTATTAGATTGAAATCCACATTTAAACAAGTCATTTAATCTTCCTATTTTATGTATGCACTATGTTCTACGGGTTTTGAAAAGTCTATTATATGACGTAATCTTTAGAAGCTGTATTTGCTTGAAAAATTGGTATGCTCTACACTGATGAAAGTTATCATAATAACTAAATAGCAATGAAGTGATCGAAGCACGCAATCATGCACGCATGCACACACTGACACACACACAGATATATATATATATATAATCATGCACACACTGACACACACACAGATATATATATATATATATATATATATATATATATATATATATATATATATATATATATATATATATATGATACTTCACTTGTCTGTGGTAGATCTGTCTGTCTGTCTGGAGAAGATTTTTAAGTGCCATTGGAGTAAGAACCATTCAACGTTTACAAACGAATTTTTGCTAACCTTTTGGTATGCCTACGTGGATAAAATGAATTAAATTTTAAAGGCATTACAGCCGTCTTATTATTACATATTTTAAAACTGTTTATAGGTGGACATGTTTTAAAAACAATAAAGCATTGTTATGAAGTATAATCGTAAACCTCTCGGGTCAGAAAAAAGAAAGAAATTTAAGTCACATTTACATTAGCATGTAGCTGACCTAATTAAATTTTCTGCAAATTTCATCGATTCGTTTATTTATTTAGTTTTTACACATTTTGTAAAATTGTTAGGACTTTTACGTTATGAAATTAAACCTTGTCAGAACTATTAAACAATAAGAGTTGACACTGACAAAGATAGGAAAATGTCTCGCTTTTTCGCATTTTGATCTAAATAAAACCGAGACAAGAAATAAAAACATAGATAACCAAGTGAAAATATCACATATACTCATCTTCATTCTCGTGGCACAGAAGCTGAGTAAAAAAAGATAATCATTTCAATTTTCTATTTTGAACAATAGTTAAACACCCCACAGTATCGACATTCTTCCCCTTGGTGGGATATTAGGCTGTTTAATTAGATGCCATGGACGATGCTTTGTTCCATTTCTTTATTTGTTGGTAACGCTGACTTTTTAAACCAGCGCACTTATTAATATCAGATGGTATAGTACCTCTGCATGAACAAAGACCGAATCCTGCGATACCGATATGTGAATGTACTGATTGAAAACAATACAATTTAATTATGAAAAAGGACATTATACACACTAGTAGAAACACATTAAAATATATTCAGTAGATAAGGCAAGGAAATTGACCATTATGTAGGAAAATGAAATAACAAAATTCTTCTGCAGACATCTACAAACTCGAAATAGAAGCCTGTAGAGATAATTAGTATTTTTAAAAATAAATCTTATTGTTTTTATTTGCTTCAATTTCTAGCAGTTATTTGAGTTATTGCTCTGCTGTGTGATAATCAGTATTACCCGAATTCTCTGTAATCAAGTGAGCAGCCGTCTTGATTGAATTATTTCAGTCGGGTTTTTACATCATGCAATGTGCACCCTATGGTCAAGCTTTACTTGATGCATACATAGACAGCTTATATTTTGCTATAATACTAGGTGGCTAATGTTTACATAGATAGCTCTGCGGGATCTTTGTACATATAGGAAATAGGAACATAAACCAGCGAGTCTAATCTATTAAGCTCACTATGGAATTATAATAAAACAGTAGCAATAGTACATTAGTCTCTTCTTCGAATAGTTGTGTTGAATAGTTGTGTAATATCGATCTGGACTTAAATACTGTACAACTGTTGCGGATAATGCCAACCAATATATGCTTTACTTTTCATTTTAAGCATTCTTCTTTGATACAGATATCCCTTTTATAAATATTAGTATCTTCTTTTAACTGACTTTTCTAATCAATATATCTCTGAGAGAGCGACAGGAGAGGACGTTGCCTTTAACTCTATGTTCTTTCCTTTTAATGTGGCTGCAACGTCTTTGGATATTGTACTTGTGGTAAGTATACATGATTTAAGCACACGGGTAATACAAATGACTGCTCGGATGTGTTCGACAAATCATCCTGAATTAGTCTAAATAACATTAGTTTTAGCTGTTATTAAAATAGAGAAAAGGAATTTTGTCAGTCTAGACAATACCAGCTTCTGAAGTACACTGTATAAATTACAAAATATATAAAATGTAAACAATGGCGTCGGCTTCCTTTTTACAATTTACCTCTGCAGTCCAGGAAGTGAGAATGACCAAGCTGAGCTAGCAGTTTGTGATAGGAGCGCGTCTTGAATAAAGCCACCTTATAGCCCATACTACAGCAACAGTCATACATGAAAATAAAAGGAATCAGCAATTCTTTTCACATGACCTCAAATTTATATCGTCTTTTTTTAATACCCAGCACAATCAGTGAGGAAACCCGTGGAAATTTGTATTTTTTACAAATCTAACCCCCTATGCAAAATCCGAACCTGTAAACCGCCAACTAAAACAAATATGTAAATTTACGCAATTATTTTGCTTAGTTTCATATCATCATGACTGATGCTTTCGATAAACGGGTAGATTAACATTAATGTTATGTATGCAAAAATGCTAATTATACTTTTTTTGCTGTTACTTACGTAATATACCATGCGGCGGTATTTTGTGTGCGATGTTATTAAGTATGGTGTAGTTAGAAGCATTAGAAAACAAAAATATTTAAAGAAACGTTAGAGGACAGTTGCGTTTAAGATAAGCTTCCAAAATTTAGGAGTCATGGAAATAGTTTATACATTACTTTTCTGTTTTACAACTTGTGTGCTTGCACGCTGGATCAATACTAAGAAATGTAAACAAAAATGTAATTTTGTGTAGAATCAGAGTAAAAACATCTGTAGTTGGCTTAAAATATTTGCCTTTTTAGAGCGAGATCACAGTGATATAAGTGCCTAACTATACTCAAGGTCTCCAAACTATTTAGTATATATAATTAAGTACCACCAAATTACAACATGATAAGGTTAAAAGCAAACAATAAAAATAAAAATGTATACATAATTTGCGTAGTAAACAACCTAGTTATCAGAACGCCATATAAGAGGAGGAGGTATTGTCCAAAGTTCACACATCGGAAGCCTCATAACACAATGGTAGCAAACCAAAAAAACAAGAACTGTCCAATGAAACCCTTCTTTGTAAACATAACAGGCCAGTTCAGCAGGATAGACTCAAGGAAGGATCTGGCCCAACGTATCGCTTGTATAGCTATGGGTGAAGGCAACACATACAGTGATAACTGCGAATATGGTACTCTCGAGCAGGAAAAATAAAAATATCCAAAACACCTCATATCAAACGTGGTCACACCATGTGCAGTAGAAACTGGTTCCATTCCGATCTAACATGCATTGTAGCATAATGATTAGCTACTGAGGTGAACTGTTTGTAAAAGCACTTGGTAAACACTAGATAAGAAAATAAGTGATAACCTAATCGACAGTTTTAAAGATTATAGATTTACAGAGTTGTAAACTGAAATATACTAAGGTTTTCTCAGTTATAGGCGCAAAGACAAAACATAAACCACCCAAGAATTTACTAATTCAAAATATTTGAAAGCACAATTTATGTACATAACATTATCAAACAAATTTACTTCATATTTGAATAGAAACAACGAAACAAACAGGCAATTCACTCTGATCTTCGTCTACTCCTCAGTTTATTGCACAATGTGTTAAATATAAGTCAAATAAATTATAAATATAAAGATATACTACACAGAAAACAACTCATACAAGCCATTAGATATGTTAGACACTTACAAATAGAGAACATGATTATTTTAAAAGTCATTTTACATTTTATGAGAATGTTTCTCTCATAAACTCTTATCAATGCTCTTTTCTATGACCAGAAGGAGAGAGAGAGAAAGAGAGAGAGAGAGGGAGAGAGAGAGAGAGAGAGAGAGAGAGAGAGAGAGAGAGAGAGAGAGAGAGAGAGAGAGAGAGAGAAGAAAAGAGTTCTGGCTCTCTTAACAAAAGGGGTGTCATCACAACGGTGTAGATACGGCTACATCTTTTGAAATGAGGTGCGGGAATCGATGTAACAAAGGACAGACAGAGTCTCCTGATTTTTAGACGAACTAACTTTATATATATATATATATATATATATATATATATATATATATATATATATATACATTCTAGAGACACATCTTATAAAACCTTTCTATTTAAAATACCCGAAATAAGATTACACTTTTCCTTTGAGCTTACCTACTTCATACATTTGTATAATTTCTCCACTTTAGAATATAATACAGATAGTTAAATCTCGATTAACTTCATAGTAGCCAAAGAATATAAAATCCAATAGTTGTGATTAATACAATAATTGTTTTATTACTTAAAGAATATTTTATTTCCACATTAAATCTAAACATGAAATTGGTAGCTAATTAGTCCTTTCGAATAATAATTACCATAAATATGAATGAATATACGTTCTTTGAAACAATTAAACATTTCATTAGAGTATAATATAAAATAAAAGGAACTCAGAAAAATGTTGCAAAATATGAACTTTACCGTTAAAATCTCAAATATAAAAAAGTCTCTATTCTTTAAAGAAGTTTACGAACACAGACTATTCTAACCTTTAAGAAAAGACGTACAGAGTTTCCTGATTCTCCTTGGAAAGAACTAATTTTGCGCAAACCTGCTCTCAATTTATACGCAATTATGAACGTATGCTTATGGCCAATTATGGACCCTCGTCTAGTTTTCTTACGTTCGTTCGTTTCGAATCAGAACGAGGCTCCTGTCTCTTTTCTACTGAACCGTCCGTGTCTGAGTATGTCATCAGAGAAACAATTCTGTCGCATCAGCCTGCTCGTTTAAAAAAACGCGTGAATCTCGTTGCTTACTCAATCAAAGAGAATATATGGAACCCGCTAGTTCAGCAACTTGGGAGTTATGCACTTGCTCGAAGATCACTTTAATACAATTTAGAGAAAATGTCAATCTTGTTACTTTTACTAAAATATTCTGTCCTAATATTACTATACCACCAGTACCACCAGGTAGTAAAGCTGATGCCGTGTGTAGCATATCCAAACAAATAGTTTGTAATATGTTTCAGTCCGACCTGTATTGTCCAGAGCAATTTATCGAGGCTGCTTTCGTCACCTAGTCATGTTTCATCTACTTCTCCACCAGGCTGTTTATCTCGTCCTGTTAAACAGCAGCAAGTGTTAAACGTTTTTCCTTAGACAGATGTTTGAACCTTTTACTAAAGGTACATTTCCTCCAAAGTTAATGTTGGTCTAGACGTGCAAAATGCACAATTGTTTGTTAATTTCAGTGCTATGTAATACATTTCTTATTGACAGCATCTAATTTCATTCTTCCCTCATTCCCTTCCTTTAATTTTGGAGACGTTAAAAATAACGCGTGTGTCACCTCCCGTCTTCTACCGCTTTGCATGGCTTCCACAGGACGATTTTTAATACTGCGATATCTCGTGAGATTGTAATCGTTTACACGATTATAAAAGTTCACAAAACTTGTTTTTGAACGTATGCAATGTACCTTTAGTGACAGTATATCTATATTTGCAAATAATTTTCATTTAATATTTCCATCTCTAAAATAACATCTTGATTTCATCACACTTACATGTTCCTTGGATGGGGAAGAATGTGATTACATGTTTAAAATAAGCATTGACGCTTTTTCATCTAATAATAACAATAATAATAATAACAACGACAACAAAAACACTACTGCTACTACTGATATATTTTACTTCTATAGTGAAACCTGTCTTTAAAGACATCCCTTTATACCAACAAATAATGATCTTTCAAGAAAGGTGGTACGTTTTTCGGGAATATCACATTATGCAAGATGAAACAATCATGAAAAAGTGGTCTTTGATGGCAGGTTGTCTTCTATTACATTGTTGTTTCAAGTTAGAGTTTACTGCAATAATTAAAAATTATCCAAAATCTATAATGTCCTACTTTGTTAATCTATCGCCCCAAAACATAACCCTAGAAAAGAGTGGAGTAGATAGAAAGATAAATTGTAATGCCTCAAAACACGTAGTTATCACATGCTAAAAATGATGCTTAGACGTGATGTCTACAAATGCTTTATCGTGTGTGCTAGATGAATGAAGAGTAAATACGATGTGATCTTCCTCCAAGACAACAGTATAGATCAGTTGACCGTTCTGAGTTTTAACTTGAATAGGCTGCCGAATATCGAACAACTAACATGTCACTCTGATATGAACAGCGTTTATTTCAATAGGATGTTATCAGTGACTTTATTTGGCTTACATGTCATTAGATGATTGGTTTTGATAAGCTTATCGCACCCTCTATCATAACAGAAAAATAGGCTAATATCTATGTTCTAAAAAGTATTCACTGAGCATAAAATTTATATCATTAAACGAGAGAGGACGTATATAGTATTAACAAACTAAACATTTACTTACATAGAGAAATATATATACAATATTTCCCAACTAAACAGTTACTTATAAAAATAAACACGGATACAATATTAACCAACTAAATATATACTTACATAGAAAGATAGCCATTAATGACACCTTGGTTACAACATTAATATATTCAGATTTTAATGCTGTAAACATAAGTGATGAATCCATTAATACAATATTTACAGTAATTATTTTTTTTTATACCGTCAGATGTTTGATCAGAACCCTAATTCATTCATTCATAACAGTATATAAAAACAATCCAAAACTCTGCAAAACAACCTTTGAGTCCAGTCAGCATGGATACTAAATAGATTGATCGTTTTGAGTTCTTACAGGTTATTTTGTCTTGCGGCACGAGGATAACATTTGTCTTCTTCTTAAACTGATAAACGCTTGTAAGAAGAATCAAAATATTTTTGTGCGCGTGTCATATTCTATGGAGCGGAACATAGTGATACATACGTAAAGACATCTGCCCGTCCGTACATTCGTGAGTATGTCTGAAATTTGTTTTCTAGAAATAATAGTATAATGGTTGAGTGTATTCAAACCATATTTGGCATATACGTTTTTATCATGAAAGACTATTCCAAGTTCGATTTTTACTACAATTATATTAGATATATATCCATGTATGGACTCAAAGTTTACATTTCTGTATACGAATTAGATTGTTCTAAATGACTCATTATATACAACGGTTACCGCAAAACAGTCGCAGGATTATGTTGATCAAATTTAATTTTAACGAAACGAATGGACTCTGTAGATCTTCCACTGACGGACTTATTAAAATTTTAAAACTTCCGACTGGAGGGTGGGGGGTCATTAAAAGGTAACTACTCTTTCCTGTGTTTAAAGTCATCAGAGTAAATATACATGTGACAAAATAAGAAAATCTTTTAACATGATTTACATGAACTTTCTGTAACATTTTATTTCGAACAACTACTCTGTCAGCAGCTGGTAGTTAGTAGATATATTTGTCAATTGAAAGAAATATATTCAATTTTTGCAACAAGTATATTGAAAGAATAAAAAAAAAGAAAAAATGTCCAACAGGGTCATTTAAGGTTGGATGGTTCTTGCCTTTCATAGCGTTGGATTTGGCGATGATTCTGGTTAATATGCTGTATGAAAGCGGCTTTGTCGGGTTTGTGTGCTTAGATCTAAAAACATATGTTTATGCATGACTAATTATATGCCTTTGAATTTATATGTTAATGTAGGATTGATTATGTGCATTAGGGTTGCTATTTTAAAAGTTTTGGAATAGTTAGTTATTCAAACGTAAATAACAAAATAAGGAGACAGGCTCATATGTTTAAATACGTAAATTAAATAAAACCTAGAAATAATACATGCCTATTTGCCTATCGTTTCACTTCTATAGTCTTTTGTTTCAAATTATACCACTTCTTCTTAATTGAATCACAAAGTTCGAATCTGATGCATGCATTAGATTCTTTGCTTAGTTGCAAAACGAGTCTGACTGGTAAAGATACAGCCTGGCCATCAACCTGATGTGGGATGCCAGTCACGTCATCTCGAATTTTCATCCGTTTCTTCCATGATGTCATCTTCCACTTTCACGATCTTACGTTTTATTCCCAATATTGCAGAATTTAACAATGAAGAGCTTGGAAGTTTGAGGTTTTCGAGTTTTGTATGTACCACTATTATATCATTAAAGTACATATCGCTTTTGTCGTGATTTGTATCGAGTAAGAACTGACCAAGGTATTCCACTGTTAATTCATCGGCGTTTACTTTAATGTTTTTTTTAATTAGAATTGATCGAGGCTGTTAATTGCATTTGTCAAGGTCCACTTCTGTTTCTGAAGGTATCATTTCTCTTTGTTTTTCAGATTTATTCCCTCAAGATTTTTATTCCCAATTCGTCGGCTTCAGTGTATTTCTCAGCTTGTTTCAGCCTTTCTTCTGTGCGGCATTTTATTTCGTTAGTTACATCGTAAATAACTTTTTGTTACATCACTGTACACTATGCTGTTATTCTCTTGAACTTTCAACAGTCCTTCAAGTTTTAGAGCTTTTATTTCCTACTAAACGTCAGTGCTCTTCCTCTACGCTGCCTTTGATCTAACAGGCTGGTTCAAAAAGCTATCCAGTCCCTCCTTTGCACGAAGTGAATGATAATTAAGTGTAAATGTTATTGAAATTTTGTAAACACAGCTTTGACTAAAGCACTCAAAAGGCTATTGTATGTCTTACTCGAGTCAACCCAGACCTATTAACCGTTCAGGGTATTCAACTTTAAATTCTAATATAGAATTAGTAAAGACAGATCACACTGACCCGAAGGTGTTGATGTCAAGGGAAAGTTTGCAGTGACATTAAAGAGCGTATATGTGTTAGATAAATGGTTTTGATAAATTATTTGCACCGTTGATAATAATGGAAACACAAACAAGTTCCTATTCGTGTTCTGAAAGTTATGAACGGAGCAAAAGTTCATATCTTTAAACTAATTAGTCACATTTGTACAATTTTAGCCTTCACTTACTTACCAAAATGCGTATTAATACAACACAAATTACTGCAGTTGTGCAGTTTGCTTAATGCTGTACCCATGGGTAATTAATTAATTGATGCAATAATTACAGTTGTTCATTCGTTTTTCACGCACATTTCTCTTATTTGTTTCCGCTCAATGTCATTAGAAAGCAGCTTCATTGTGTTCAAACAATATTTTGTACAAACGTTGTCATCAAGAAAATATAGTCCGATTTCGATTTTCACAAACGTTTAGGATCCGATTTACAGTCCTTTAAGTAGAAGATATAGCGTTCAGTTTAAAAATAAATATGAGTAATTTTGCAATAAGCAGAATTACGTTTCAGAAAAATAATAATAAAACACTATTTCTTTCCAGCAGGGTCATTTAATATTAAAATGTGGTTTCCCTTCATTAGCATAGATACAATTCTGATTGGCCCTTATGTAAAGGATGAGACATACATGCATTCGTGTGTTACTGAATGAGTGGATGGGATACTTATTAAAACAAATAAAACATTTAACAGTGCTTACATTAATTGTTTTGATACATTTTAGTTCGAACAACTAATCTGTCTTAGCAATCAGTAGTTAGTAGATATATTTGTCAATTTTAAGAAATATTTTCAACTTGCAACATGTATATTTAAAAAAAACATTTTTAAAAACAACTGTCCAACATGATCATTTAAGGTTGGATGGTACTTGCCTTTCATAACATTTTCTTTTGTGGAAGGAATGACTATCCATATATGATTTTGATTGCTACTGATATAAAGCATGAGACATAACCTTACAAGTGTGTTACTGAGTCAATGGATGGAAAAATTATAACATACTAAATAATGCCCTTCTAAAATACACGCCGATTTTCCTGCCAAGAGTACAGGGTAAAAATACCTACTAATAATGACTTAGCCGTCACGCTTCACTGCCGTCGATGATTCTTGTTCATTTGTTGTTTGAAAGCGGCTTCGTCGGCTTTGTGTGCTTGAATGTTTTAGTTATATAGGTTAATGTAGAATTGATTATATGCATTAAGGTTTATATTTTATATCCTTTGGAATATTTAGATATGTTACATGGATTCAAATGTAAATATCAAAAATAAATAGAAAAAGTCTCAAATGTTTAAATAATCAAATGAAATAAAACCTAGAAATAATAAATGTCTATATACACATCTTTTCACTTCTACGGCCTTCTGTTCCAAATTATTTAACTTGCCCCTAATTGAATCAAAAATTCGATTCTGATATATGCATAGAATTCATTATTTAGTTAGGTTTCCGTAAACCCAACTGGTTTAGTACCAGTCTGATTGGTAAAGATGCAGTCTGTTCACCAACCTGATATAGATACCAGTCACGTCATCACGAATTTTCGTGCCGGTGTCTTCCATGATGTCATTCTCCACTTTCATGATCTTTCTTTTTGTTTCCATAATGCAGAGTTTAACAAAGATGGACTTAGGCGTTTAAAGGTTTTCGATTTTTCTATGTATGACTATTATCATTAAGGGTAAGGGATATGTCTCTTACTTGTTGATTTGTACAGAACTAGAACTGACGGAGGTCTTCCACCTTTTGTTTTTCAGCTATCACTTTTATGTTGTTTTTAGACTTGTTCGTGTCTGTTAAAACTATAGTTGTCAAGATCTACTTCTACTTCTGTTCCTGAAGTACAGCAATTTTCGTAGCTTTTTTAGATTTAATCTCTCAAGATTTTGTATTCCCTTTTCCTCATTTTTACGCTGATCCTCTTCTTGTTTCAGACTTTCTTCTATGCAACTTTGTCTTTCGTTTGTTACATTGTACATAACTTTTTGTTACATTATTCTCCACTTATGCTTCTATTCTCTTCTCCTTTTGGCAACCATTAAAGTGTAATTGTAGAGTTTTTATTTCCGACAAAACGCTTGATGCCGATCTACCAGGCAGGTTCGGAACGCTATCCAGTCATTCCTTTGCACCAAGTCAATTACGTTTAACTGTGAAAGCTATTTTTCCTTTTTCCTTTGCTGGCGTCAATTTAGGTGGATACGTACTGGGTAGAGTACGGTAGTGTGAAAATCCAGTCCTATATGGACAATTGGATTTGTTATTTAAATTTGTAAACGCGGGTTGGACCAAAGCACTCTAAATGCCAATGTATTTCTTAGCGTAGTCAGCGGGAGCGTGTATGAGATGACAAACATAATACCCGGTAGTGGTACCTTCCACACTGAACTAACAAGACAATGCTTTGTCACGTGTGTTAGAGTAATATGGTGTCATCGTCCTCCAAGACATCACAAAAGTCAACTCAGACCAATTGAACAGATCACACTGACCCGAAGTGTGTTAATGTCAACGGAAAGTTCGGAGTTACATCAAAGAGCGTACGGGTGTTAGATGAATGGTTTTGATAAATTGTTAACATTGTTTATTATCACAGAAACACAAACACGTTCTTATTCGTGTTCTGAAAATTATGAACGGAGCAAAACTTTATATCTTTAAACTAATTAGGTCATATATTTACAAATTAAGCATTTGCTTACGTATAGAAATACGTATTAATACTACATACTTTTTCCGGAGTTGTGCAGTTTGCTTAATACTGTTTACATGGGTAGTTAATTAATTGATGTAATAATTATTGCTGTTCATAGGTGTTTTCATGCGTATGCTTCTGCCTTGTTTCCGCTCAGTCATTAGAAAGATTCATTGAGTTCAAACAATATTTGGTACAAAAGTTGTTATCGAGAAAATATAGTCCGAGTTCGATTTTCACCAAAATCAAATCCGATTTACAGGCCTTTATCGATTCACAGTTTGCATTCCAACGCAATTAGAAATATATTAATTTAAATTTAAACGAAAAATATGTTCCAAAATAGATCTCACAGTTTGAGACTTATCAGGGTTTAAGGAGTTTCGCAGGGGGTTGGTGTGTGCAATAAAGTTTCATTTCTTGTGTTTAAATTCATTAAATTTCAGTTATTTTCTCCCTGTCTCTAATGACATCACAGAGAAAATACATTTGAAATAATGTGAAAGATATTTAACATGGTGGAAAAGAATTTTCTTTTATTTCGAACAATAAATCTCTTTTAGCATCCAGTAAATAAAATATATAATTGTCATTTAATAAAAATATATTCAATTTGCAATAAGGATATTTAAATTTTAAAGTTACTAAAAGAAACAATTCTGTCAGGTAGGGTTAGTTAAGGTAAGAATGTAATTTCCCTTTACTGGCAGAAAGGTTTGGTAGATGTGATTTTGAATTGCCCTCATGTAAAAGATCAGACATACATGCATACGTTTGATACTGAATGAATGGATGAATAAATTATAATATATTAAATAATGCCTGGCTAAAATACACACTTACTGTATGTGTGTGCGTTGTTTATTTAAAATAATGATACAAATTGTTTATAAAGTTTTCTTTGTTGGCTATCTCTGTTTATCAAAACCATGTTGGCTACCTCTAATGTATAAATGACTAACACCATAAATAATTTTATAATTAAAAGTTCTTTAATATATCAGACTCTATCGAAACGGTGAATTGAATATGTTTTCTTTAATGATCATGCCCCAGGACTAGACATCAGTATAACCTGCCACACGGCAGACATCCTAGAGATATGACAAAAAGTCTTAAAAATACAAGCACACACACACAAATATATTATTCTCAAAGGAGGGCTACATACAATGTTAGGTAGGAAACGTTGCTTAAATTAATTAGTTTCAGGCCTTAAGACTTTTTCAACTGGAAACATTAAAAGGAGGGGTATTATTTAAAGATTGTAGTACTGTTGTGATTTTTGTTTGTTGCATTTTTGAACTTATCCGTAAAATAGGGTACAATTTGCATACCTGTTTAAAAAAAAAAACAAATAAAAAAAACAAGGGCAGGGATTTTAAACAAGAATGTTGATTGGTAAATTATATAAAATGCTGGAGGAATCTGATTGGTTCATTCTCTGCCTTGTGTCCTTCTTAACCGTCACGCTTCGGCCAAGAAAGTCAATACTTACCTGAATACAGAAGTGAGAAGGTCAGAACCAATCGTCGCCCAAAGGACAGCTTCTATTCATATTTAGGTAAGTGAGAAAACCTTAACATCACTCGTAAAATGTAATTTCCTTTTCTTTTTTAACTTGTTCTTTTCACATTTTATTTCACTAATGACATTTTATTATTTCATTCGTTTTATTTCAATTTCCAAAGTCTTTAAAATCAAATCATTCAAATGAGATTGGAGTTGTTAGGACTGCTACATATTTTCATGTTATTCTCAAATTGTGATCAGTTATTGGCCATTATTAGCACATATTGGTTTTATTACCTTTACTTATTCCAAGTTTCAATTTCCTGTCATATCCACTTTGTTTAGGGGCTCGTGTTTATGTTTCAATTTCAAAGTAGAGAAAAGCGATTTGAGTTACACAATTAAATTTAGTATATTTTCGTCATCTGATAAGCTTATAAAACTACTCGTTGTCAGCATCTCTCTCTCTTTCTCTCTCTCTCTCTCTCTCTCTCATCCTTGTAATTAATGGCATCCCTCTTTCATTAAATTAGAAGTAGCACGTCAGTCTCTTGATCGTGCATTACGTGTTTCAAGATGTTTGCTTAGATTCATTTGTACTTTTGGAAGGCCCGGAGAAGAAGTTGCAGAAGAAATATGATCAACAAATAGTCTAGCAAGTGAAATAAAACTTGATATATCGTTGACATAAATGCGAAATAGTAAAGAGCCTAGCACACAACATTGGCGGACGCTTTCTTGATACTGAATTTTGATATAAAACTCTCTCGCAGCAGTTTGGTAGATATAATTAGAGCACTGATGTGAGTTTAGCGGTAATTCTGTATTTGTAAAGCTCTTAAACTACCCCCCCAACCCATACACTATCCAAAAATGTATTGATATCGAGGGGCGTTAAATACATATATTTGATTGTAATCAAGGGAGATATTTTGCGATAATATTCAATTGAAGATAAGTTGCTTCATGGCCTGTAAGAAATGCAGATTGATAGCTACATATAAAAATTCTGTCAAACCAAAGGATTATGCACGTTTGAATACAATTCTTTTCAAAGAACGAACTGTATCATTAAGGTCATCGATGGTATTTCAAAATACTTTCTATCACACGAAATGAACATTGTGACTCAGCAGTTTAAAATTGAATGCAAGAGATAGAGAGAGAGACAGAGAGACAGAGAGACAGAGAGAGAGAGACACAGACAGAGAGAGAGCAATATACACATTATATTTATAATGGTCAGTGGAGAGGCAATTATCACTGTTTTTTTTTTCAATTGTAAACGTTAAATAGGTAATACTCAGGAATTGTTGTGGGTTTAGCGCTATTTTTAAATAAAGGATAGGTTATACATGGCGGACGGTATAACTGATGGAGGAACAACCCGGGCAAAGCAGGGTAAAAGATCCCGACCCAAAGAGAGCTGCTGGTAATCTTTCTCACATACCCACATTGGTCGAGCCTTAGGCTCGAGCCCACGCGGATAGAGGTGAGATGGCAAGGATCGGTAAAGGCGAGCGCATGGTTTAATACAGCCTCATAACTAAACAACAGTATATATAAATTCATTAAATATTGATGCATGAAGAAAGGATGGGGTTGTCCATATGATGTTAATTCCTTTGTCGAACATCATCCGGGTCTCTATCCGTTTGACTGTCATAAAATATAATGCCATCATTCTAGTGATCAAAATGATGAGCTAGTATTTTTCTCTGTCTGTTATAAGGACCTTCACGTGAAAAAACCCAAAGAACTTTGCCCTTTAAATTTTATATATAAAAGTAAGTAACTTAGAACATGGCTGCGATAAATAGCAGAGTCAGATGTTAATGCAGGAATCTTAACAAACATTAAATGTGCATAGGACATTACACTATTACATTGAACAAAGTTCACGAGACTGTGTGAATGTAATATATTTAAACACATATAATATGCTCAATACCTCATCTGCAAGTACTACTCATGTGTTAGATAGATGATGTGTAACCGGTGAAAAGAAGGCGAAAAATTCCATTTGGGACAGTAGGGTCTTCCCTGTTCTTGATAGCATGTCACCATTGTCATATGGTCCGTTCTCACATAGCTCACTTTCCACACCCTGATTTCTTGCATTACTTCAGCTGTTGGTTGAAGAAATATTGATTGACAAGCAAGACTCTAGGAATACCCAGAAGAATCCCACAAAAGCTGTGAACTTCCACACCTATGTTCCAATTCTGACCAGTTCTAATAAACTGCACACTTTATTTGTAGAAACTAAATAAGTCGAAGATGCATTGGACACTGTCACTGTTGACCATTTGCTCTGTGATCCTCTGTCAAGGTGCCATGGCTCAAGATGAAAGGAAAGTCATTACATACAACACTGCTCTGCAATTTAGCATTCCCTTCAAAGAGCAGAGGAGGAGGAATCTGCTGAGAGGTTTAAAGGCTTTAAGTGCAGATGTTGCCTGCTTGCAGGAGGTAATGATGTATCTCTCTCTCTCTCTCTCTCTCTGTATATATATATATATATATATATATATATATATATATATATATATATATATATATATATTTGTGTGTGTTTTGTGTCTTCATTGTTTTAAACAGTTTTGCTTCTCAATGCCGGAATGTAAATACATATTGTTTAAGCGTGCCACTCTTGAGTATCTTTGCGTATATTCTTTATCGTCTTCGAAAGAAAGATCTCATTTAATTCAAAATGAAGTAAAGCTTTTTCTTTCTTTCCTTAACCTACTCCAACTTTTGAGCCGTTATAGACGTATCTATGAAGGTACACGTGTTTGTTTCCTCTCTTTCCCATGTTATTACTATCGTTCTGATTTTGTTTGTTTATTTGTTTGTGAAATAAAGAGACTGTATAATTTATTTCAGGTTTACGATGGCTCTGATGTGGAATGGTTGTTGCCGAGACTTAGGAAAACGTATCCGTACTCCTTTAGTTTCACGCATGAAACGGCCACAACGCTGAAGGTAACCGAGGAACCTCCGTGCAATCGCCAGAAAATTACCGAATTCCTTACATGCGTATCGAGCCACTGCTCAGGATTCAACACGAGTGTTCACGAGGATAGAATTTCCCTCCTTTTGTGCTTACAAGCGCAGTGTGCAAGTCAGGTGTTTAGCCTCTCACAAGATTGCTTGACGTGTTTCTTTCTCCGAACAGATCTGACAGAGGCAGCTAATGTGTAAGTAAGCTCGGGTATAAGATAATTTGTGTTTATATACTAAACCATGTGACGAATGGATTCTACGTTCAACATCTAAATATTAAATTGTCATTATATATTCGCCATTACGACGTCATGAAATCACGCTGTTGCGAGCCGGGTTGCATAACGAGACCGTGTAGGTCAGGTTTGGTTGGTTTAACGTCACATGTGACACATTATCTACTAGCTATATCAAACCGAGATAATGAGAGCTAAGTACAATTCTCCACGTCATGAGTTTACGGCAATGTATTGATTTATTGACTTTTTTCTAGTCTTTTCTCTAGCAAATAATAACAACCATCCACAATTTTGCTGCCTTGTTTGCAAATATTTAAATTTTCGTCAAATTCATTTCTTAGAATTTCTACGGTTTTGTACAGTATGCAAGGTGTGTGCCAACTGAACACGAAAAATGAGCCAACAGATTTGGCAATTTCTTGTGATCATTCATTATTTCCATTTACGTGTCATGAAAAATAGTTAACTTTTGTAAGAAATATGATGCACAAATTTGCAGTTTGATTTGGCTGGAAATGTTTTTTTTTTCTTTAAAAAAAGTGTTTTCAAAAATTGGTTTTCAGTTTCGCTTCACTCTGAACATTTTCTATTACTTTCCGGAATTGTACAGGGTTTTCTTTGTATGTGATTTAAAATATTCTATATAAATATATGTCAATGTCTCATTTTATTCAGTAAAAAATTTTGTCAAAATATCAAAAGCGAGGAAAAACATACATTTTGTCTTTTGTTAGTCTTTATTTGCTAATAATAAAGTCATTCGATCATTTTCCCACATACTGGTAAATATTATTTATGCCACGAGTGAATCGTCTATAAAATCGGATCATTTCATACAGCCAGAGTTAAACAAAAACAAGCAGAAAACGTGATAATAAAAACATCTTAAAAATCTTGTTAGTTGTTAGTTTTAATTGTAAGTTTGATTACTTTTGAGGACTCATAATTAGCTTGAATCTAGTCATAATATTTAAAAAAGGAACCCTATCCGAATGTATGTATATATACGGTTAGGGTTCCATTCTGTTAAGGATGTAAAGTATGTACGCCGTATCAATTGTATACCACGAGCTGTATACATTTTTCATTAAAAGAAACGAGGCTTGCAGAGTTTCCTTTCAATGAAAAATGTATAGGACGAGTGGTATGTAATTGATACAGCGTAGATATTATACATATTTTTATATCACAAACAAATGCACATACTTTCTCTTTGAACTGTGTTACTATTAACTATAGACAACTGTGTATTGACCGAGGGAGAAAGTTATGAGATAGCACGGATGACCCGTCGCAGTGCAGCAAATACATAAAGGTAGAATGTTATCAAGGAGTGCAGTATATGTGATAAAGGACGTAGAATAGTATCGAATTATGCCCCACCACTGTCTGGTGGTGCGTAAAATGAAAACAAAGAGAGAAAAAAGTGGCGAGGCATTATGGACTAATCAATAGGCATTAATCATGCGAGTAAGCTGCATTTCATACACTGAATTTGTTTCATTGCACATCCGATTACCTCCATCATCCGTTTTACCTGGAAGCATTCAAACGTTTCATACTAAATAAAACAAGGCATACGAATTGGATCTTAATTCAGCTAGTCTAGTTTGAATTCCAAATTAATAAACATTATAATATACATGATAAGGTAAGTATTTACATTCGCGCTAGTGACTTATGAGACTATTTCCTTCTTTCTTCAGGTGTTTAAACCAGCAGACGAGCATAAATGTGCCTGGTCTCTTGTTATTCAGCAAACATAAGATCATCAGCGCAAGCGCAGTGGAGCATCATCCAGGATTAATGGAGATTGCAAAACAAGGCTACCTTCAAGCAGATGTACGTGATTTGCAGAGAAAGATATCAATACATGAATATTTCTTACTCGTCTTTCGAAATATTTATTATAGTCAAGCGTTAATCCTAATCTTTGTCTCCAATCAATCAAAATTTATTTTGCGCAGCTGATATAGGAATGAGCTCTTCTCATTGATGATGCCATTTATTTATTCATTTATTGCACTTTTAATACTTTTGCTTTTGTCTTCTGCAGTTGTGCATATGTGGAATACAAATAATTATACTACAAAGAGATTCAAGTGTCGTGTGTAAATCTAGTTTTCGTGCCATGAAATAATGTTGACATACGTTTGCATTTTCCTGTAAATCACTATTTTATATTATAAATGTTTTTCATTGTGTATAATGCATTAGGAGTATGCCATAAAATATGCGTACCATTTTAACTGTTTCAGATCGATACAATAGGTAGAGTTGTATGCACACATCTAGCAACACCGTTTTTGGGAGATCTCTATCCAGAAGGTAAATAACACTAATTGTAAGAAGAAAAAATCCAACGAAAAATGTATGGGAATTATACAAACATTGTAAATCATTGCTCAATATGTTTGAACTGTTACCTTTGGTTGCTGAAATGGTGATGAAAGGCAGAGCTTTAGCACTGTTAATTTATAGACTTTGATTTTTATTGGCTAGAGGGAAAACTAACAAATCTTATCATACAACAAAATATACTAGCATATGAAATCTGATTATCCTAGGCTTTTTGAAAGAAACGAAGGGATGTTGCATGTTCAGATATGAGTGCTTGCGTTTTTACATGAACGATTTTGTAATATCGCACGACTATTAGGGTACCGTTCAAAATACTTGAAAATATTGGGATATGATATGGACTATAATCTATACTGTCAGAGAACCATTCACGAAACAAGACATTTAGATATGATGGGGACTATTTTCTGGACTTCAAGGTAACATTCAAGACAGACACTTAAAAACATTGGGATATGATCGGGACTTATCTGCAATACCAGTGTACCATTCAAAACACAAACTTGAAGACATTGGGATATGATATGGACTATTACCGGAACTGTTCTGCAGATACACACAAGGATGGTTGCACTTCGGCCCATTATGTAATTGTGTGTGTGTAAGTCTAATTGTGGGTCTGCAGGTAGCGACATAACACATTCAGATAGGTATATTGACCAGTAGTTTTATTGGTTCCTTATGACTGATAGAAATTGAAATAAATGTTAATAATTCTACATCAACATAGTTTATTGCACAATTGAAAATTTCAGTTATTACAATAATGATGAATGTGTCAGTTCATCAGGCCACCTAAAAACGTTATTTCATCATGACAGTTCAGTATGATTAATTACTGAAACAGTTCGTTATTGTCAGCAAATGAAAACATATTTTTCACGGGAATTGTGTAATAGTGATAGTTAGTGACAATTTGATGCAATGTTTCCAGATTCTGAGTCTAGTGACTAGAGGAGCTAAGTTTAACTTGATGATGTGGGATAAGGAGCAATCTAATATATAGGTTCTTTTCATATATGTAGCGGCGCTTCCGTACAGTAGCTATGTGGAACAGAACCTGGCGGAAGTTAATAATCTCCTGACAGTTGTCAACGGTACAACGCCACTGGTTTTAGCTGGAGACTTCAATACTGGTCCTAGCCTGCCTGACATTGGTATTTGTGAACAAAATCCAGGTAAACCACTAAAATTTTTAGATAGCGACATATGTAACAAAATTATGTCGTTGCAGCTTTTCATCGTTTTTGGGCTGGTTACAAGTTCAAATATGAATATAATGCCCTTCAGAACTATAACGTTTTGCACAAACCCTGTTGAAAGTTACCAAAATCAAGAACCCTGTTGCGAACGACATTACTTACACAAATCAGCATTGGACCCGTATACACTGCAAAATGAAGTTGGAACGAATATGTTATAATGATATAACTAATTTTGTGTATTTCAGATTCATATAGAATATTAGATAGCAGTGAAGCCAACCTAACCCACACTATACTTGATGATTGCACATTTTGTACCAACAACTCATGGACTGAACACGAGTGCGACTGGACGATAGACCACATCTTTTTGCG
The DNA here is from genome assembly GCA_028554795.2 of Sinohyriopsis cumingii. Classification (NCBI taxonomy): domain Eukaryota; kingdom Metazoa; phylum Mollusca; class Bivalvia; order Unionida; family Unionidae; genus Sinohyriopsis; species Sinohyriopsis cumingii. Next base: position 26,547,996 of record CM068828.1, read on the forward strand.
AGGTCACACCTTTAAGGAAATCAAGGTAACGGAGAATCACTACGTTTATACATTATCTAGAATAGTCTTAACCATAGTGGTAGTAACATTTTCTATTACTCCAATATAATATATTTTCCCTTATTCTATCACGTAAAATGTGTTGGACGAAACTTGATAGATTTACATATAACCACTAAAAGATGGATTGCATAATACAGCGTGGTGTGGTGAGAGAGGTGATCAACCAGTAGATAAGTTTGCACAGTTTTAGCGGCACATCAACACACTGCTTGCAGTTTAGTGCCGTTTAGTGCCGATTAATGGGTGTTTATCGCAATAAAGACTAGCAAAGAAAGAACACATATCCTTTAAAACAACCCAAATCCTTAAAGTATAGGTTGCAACTATTGTACATAGTCCTATTAAACGTCGAAGACTTTTCCTTTTTGTACATCAACACGAGACTCATCGTAGGGCTGCAAATGTTGTCTCTATTAGTCCACCTACCATATGCAGAGGGACTCATCGGGGCCTCAGATGGAGGGATCTACTGGACATGTGTGTGAAAATATGGCTAAAGTAAGGTCCCTCACTTTGTTCATCGTTTTTGTAACAGCTGAAACATATTTTCAAATAAAGAAGATAAATATTAAGTGAAGGCGAATGACAATACGAAGTAAAACACAAATACATTTTATGAGGTTTTCCTACTGAAAGTAAAACAAGTTGTACAAGATGTATTAATATGAATAAAGATTTATATTTGAAATGCTTGAGTGATGCTGCGGAGCTGATTTATCCAATATTTTCATCCTTCTATGCCATTTTTGCTCTCATCCTCAACGAATTGACATTTAAGGGCACCATAGCTTCACCGAGGGATGAGTTTCTAACGTTGTTGATAAGGTAACATTTTGGCAGATGATCACGGAAGTCATGATATTCGATCTTAGATCGGAGTCCAATGGCAATGGTGAGGGTTTAAACTCCCACTTGTCGTATTGTATACTTGAATGTAGGTCTGCTTAGAGATTGACTGATGTTGTTTCTAACTTTTCAAAAATCTCCACTCGTAGCACGTAGAGTCTAGCTTAGCTAAGACGTCTATGCGTCGCACGTAGCCTACCATAGCTAAGTCCTCCACGCATTTCACATGGAGTCTTGCTTCTTTATTGATTGTTGTGTAATCATTAGCATTAATCATCAGATAGAAAACAGTAAAAATTCAATTCAGTTTTATAATTATATCTTATTTTTTCAAGAAATGTTTGTCTTGCAATGAAGGTACAACTGCACACGGTCCATTAATTCTAAGCTGCGTCATTGTTTGATTTCCTTTATCCAGTTATTAAATCCAACATGGATAGAATTGTCAGATTTGGTCAGCTGTGTGTCATCAATGGCATCCAAAATGTCAGATTACAATACCATGGAGGCCTCATATTCTGTCAGCTCTGTATCATTAATGGCATCCAAAATGTTAGATTGCCATAACATGGAGGCCTCAGATTGTGCCAGCTGTGTCGTTAATGGCATCCAAAGTGCCAGTTCGCCATACCATGGAATCATCAAATTCTGTCAGCTTTGTGTCTTTAATGGCATCCAATGTTCCAATTTGCCATAGCACATAAGCATGAAGATATGTGTTCTTGGCTTCATTTCGTTCGCCAAGGGACATTCTCGGCATGTTCGTTAAGGGCAAGTGACCATGCTGTTACTATTTCTTTATTCAAGTACAAATTCACTTGAATAAACTGCGGATACATACAATTTTTCCAGATGACACTCTGGCATCTTTTCCCGATTCATGTAGAAGTAACTGCTAATCAGATCGACTGAATCATTAGTTTGTCCATTGCTTTTAATTCGATAGGTGCAGAATGAGTCAAGAACGACATTATACAAATATACCAATTGACATTCTAGCATCGTCATTATCGTCGCTGGCATAGAAAATATGCCGAATTCTGACTTGGGAAATCCACACAAAGCTTGGTACAACATTTGCTGTTTTCAATTATCATTCGAAACAGTTCATTCTCTGACATATATATTTTTCCTTTCCTTGTTCGTTGTTTTAGGTATGAATTGTATTAAACATCTAATACCGCGTTGTCCTTCATGTGGTGGAAATGAGTTAGTAATGCCTTGACAAGAAACGTGGATCTAATTTGGGGTCCTAGGTCTTTTACAGTTTGAATAATCACAATTTGTCCAACTTTCGTCAGAGCTTGTGTGTGACATTTTGGTCGACGAGTACGCTTATTGAAATTATTTTGTTTGTGCTAAAGTAACATCGAGTCACTATCAATTTAGCGACGGAAGCTATTTTGTGAACAGCTGATTTTATTAAATATCTAAACCATGCCCTCATTGTCGTTCTACTCCTAGTACATATGATTCATCTGCTACAGTCCACTGTTTAATTATTTTCGACATATAGGTTTAGAGTGACGTTTCCTTTGGAGAATAGATTATTTTGTTAGCGTTCTCATTTTGTACTAATATTAACCTTACTAAAATAAGGTCTACTAACTGGAAGATAACGAGTCGTTGCGTTTTACCTGTTTCCGCCTTTATCGTAAACATGTCTGGTAAATTCCACTTTGAAATGAATGACTTATGTCGGGTCTGATTCCCATGACATCATTTAGTGTTTCTATGTCTATGTCTAGCAGACTCCGAATCAGAATCACAAACTTTCCTGAGAAACGAATTCCAACTTTTCCGTTCGATCAGATGTCTATGTGTCCTAATTATTAACAGACTCCATATTTTCAACGATACGTTGGGCATCCTGATCGTAGTCCATACTGCCGGTAGAGGAATCTTTAAAACAATCTGTTACCATAGATAGTTTACATTATCTTGAGCATGTTTACAAGGAGTTCCACTCATGTGTAATTAGTCAATGTGACAAAAGCCATCATAAAATCTGAGAAACATTTTGGTACCCAATGCTTAAGTGGACAGTCTTCATAAAGCGAAATACGGGAAGACTTCTCTCACTCATTTGAATATTTGTACTTGTGGATATTCAGGCTCTGTGGGCCATGTTCAACCCCTAGGTTAATTTTAAGTTGAGAAATAGACGGTCAGGCCTAAAAGCGTTTAATTGGAGTAGATTTTACTTAATGCTTTAAACAATTTTTACTCTTATGCAGAGATATATTCGTTTTAACTAACGGCCATCTTCACCATCACTAGGAAGAGAAATCCATGTGACGGCATTAGAAATGAAAGTAGTTGATATTGGTGCAGCTAGAGGGAACCCATATGACCCAGGCCAATGCAACAGAAATGTTAGGCTATATATTTTTATCTGATTATCCACAACTTTGAAAACTGGCACAGTATATTAGAACTTAATGAAGATTAATACAGAAAACATATTTGAAGATGGGTGGTTTCTTTTCTCTATAAGTTGTATTATACAAGTTGTTTAAGGTACAGCTATGAACCACTTGGTATGTATGCTTCTCAATTTGTATGCCGATGCTTGTCAAAGAAATGGTGTTTTTTTTCATGGCGACTTAAAATTTTGTTTCCCTTTTATGCACTTTTAGCGTAATAAAGTTTGAGATAGGGAAATAAAACATGGAATAGGTCAATGAAACATTGTTAGTGAAACATAGGATAGATATATGAAACATTGTTACTTTCCTTGCCTGCCGAGTAACTTTACAGTCTTCTTTCAAAGGACATTTTCAGAATTTATTATTGTGAACTTCTATGACTCCACCGCGGATGGCGGGGACAAATTTCAACGAGTCAGCTTATTGAATGTAGTCTCTTTTCTGTACCAATATGTTTATATACAGTCTGTAGTCTAAGAGCAGAACCTCTTGCAGATTTTCTAGGGGTTCGTTTGTTTGTTTTGATTATTTGAACTGTTTAAGTTTTTATTTTTTCATTTTTTACATAGATTGTTTGCACATCAGATGTAAATGACCGTATATTTTATTACTTTTGAGAGGAATTATATCTAAAACAGACGGCTTACTGTTTTCTTAACCTGGAAGGATTTGTTCATTGTGGTATGTATTGTGGTATGTATAGACAAATACTCACCATACTGTCTGGCAGAATTTCTGTGTAGCAGTTTTCTCATGTAAGTCTAAAGTAAAAATATGATGAAAGGAATTGTAGCTCATTACTTCATTTTCCCATCATGCTTTCAGAGAATATTTGATGACCCCAAACTAAGGAAGACGTACCACATATCTGACCACTACGGAGTGATGGTCACATTCGTAGACAACATAATCACGGAAGATGATGAAACGAGCACCCAAGTTACTGAGACCAACAGCGACGCTCATAGGTCATCAGTACTATCAATAATCACATAACAAAATGTAGACTTTACATAGCTGTTGCGAGTACGATTATCACGTAGGACAAAATAGGTGATGGAATGACCCATTGTCACTAAGCCTAGAACAACATAAGCCATACATTTTCTGTCAGCGTCGGACAAAGCAGAATGCAGCAGAAATCAGCTTATACAGACAGACTTAGCATGTTGTTTCAAGTGTGTTTGTGTGATATAACATGGGGTTTTCATTATAGTTTTTGGTAATATTAAAAACTACTTTTCGTAATTATTGTCTTAATTATTTATTCTATTCATATCCCCAGGACGTTAAAGGAAACCTCAGTGTAATCCCTTGATGAAGAAAAGGATATAATTCTATTTATTTACAAAATGAACATGTAAAATCTTCAGTCTGAAAATTTTGATCAAACACCAACCATTCGAGAGTGTGCAGAATTATTATATATTGCTAGTGATAATTCCTTATTCCGAACCGATGAAGTGTTTAGAAACCTAAAGTTTTAGGAATAGAATAACAGGTCGATGGAACTTAATTTTGGACACAGGAAGAAATATAAATACTTAGGCACAAATATGATAGACGGGTACATAAAATATAATTTCTAAATGTACTAAGCAAGATGTATATAAGAAGATATAAGTTTCTTGGCTCCTAAATAAAGAAAGGAAGAAGATGGAGACAATGTGCAAGGTTAATTAAAGGTAACAGTTAATGTTTAGTTCAGAAAGTTTGAAGAATTAAAGGTTTTTGAATTAGAGGCGTGTGGATTGGTATCAATGTATAGGAGATAATATCACAATGTAGGTAATGTGATGGATAATCAGGGACGGTTTGTGACCTGAAATCATTTCACTATAGTAAACATTGCAAGTAACAATGGATAACCATTATGAAAACTATCCTACTGATAGGAAGAAAAAACTAATGATGTACGTATTGCCTTAATTAACCATTTTCAACCAGATTTCAGTGACTTTGAAAGAAAACTAAAACTGAAAAGCAAATTTTAAAGTAAATTTTGTTTCTCCGATAATACGTAACCAATCACATTACATTATGAATATTAACATGCTCCCTCGCGAATCCAGTCCTAGTAAAAGACGAAAATCGTCTTTTCATGTTAATATCAATAGAGAGAAGTCAATAACTCTTGCTCGTCGCTTTTGCGCCACCAGGTGTCGCTACTTTCTGGTTGAGCGTGATGCTAAGGGACAATTGATTTAGTACGTACGCATGGAGCGGGGAGCGGGGTTAACCCAAAAGCATATGGTTGTGTATTGGGGTGGGGGGTCTACTGGTAATGTACGTACGCATAGGAAACGGGGAGGGGGGATCTCGATAATAAGTTGACAATACGTAATCTGTTCGACTGCGTTCATTCGGTGTTTGGATTTTAGCGGACACTAGACAAACTTCTTAAACTTACGCAGCTTATTTCTTTGATTGCAGCCAGACATTCAACTTCGGTGGATTATCTGTTTTATTAAACACGTTAATATTATTAATCCTTGATCGTTTCTACGTGGATTAAATATAGGCCGTTCTATAGAATTGGGTATGGGGGTCAAGCATACATACGCAGGTGGGGGCGGATTTGTAAATGTATTCATGCATACAAGGAGGGGGAAGGGTCAAGCTTTGCCAGATTTTTGCGTACATACTAAATGGATGGCCCCTAACGACGATGTTTGTATAGCATAGTGACAGCTTGTAAGTAACATGATTCAGTAAAAATAATAATAATAATAATAATAATAATAATAATACGGTTTTAGATAGGCTTTAATTTACATTTTCTTAAATTATTTACACTATAAGAACAAAATGTAAAAGACCCCAAAACATTCATTCGTGCTATAACACCTCCTTTACTGTTTATAGGTTCGTCAAAACTGGGGATAAACCTACTTTGCATACAGTATGACGTCATGTAGATACATTTCGTTAGAAAGGGGGATAGTCTCAAAATGTCTCTCTCTCTCTGTGACACTCATCCACTTTACAAATTGTCTCATCATATGATTAAGCTAAGTTTATGAGCATAAATTGCTGATGTGTTTTACAATATAACTTAAAGTAGGTTTAATCATTCTTGTTATTTACTTAATGCTACATTAATGCAAAGAATACAGTTCTGTTAACTATTAATTTTATGTCTCCAATTATTAGATTGAAATCCACATTTAAACAAGTCATTTAATCTTCCTATTTTATGTATGCACTATGTTCTACGGGTTTTGAAAAGTCTATTATATGACGTAATCTTTAGAAGCTAAATTTGCTTGAAAAATTGGCATGCTCTACACTGATGAAAGTTATCATAATAACTAAATAGCAATGAAGTGATCGAAGCACGCAATCATGCACGCATGCACACACTGACACACACACAGATATATATATATATATATATATATGATACTTCACTTGTCTGTGGTAGATCTGTCTGTCTGTCTGGAGAAGATTTTTAAGTGCCATTGGAGTAAGAACCATTCAACGTTTACAAACGAATTTTTGCTAACCTTTTGGTATGCCTACGTGGATAAAATGAATTAAATTTTAAAGGCATTACAGCCGTCTTATTATTACATATTTTAAAACTGTTTATAGGTGGACATGTTTTAAAAACAATAAAGCATTGTTATGAAGTATAATCGTAAACCTCTCGGGTCAGAAAAAAGAAAGAAATTTAAGTCACATTTACATTAGCATGTAGCTGACCTAATTAAATTTTCTGCAAATTTCATCGATTCGTTTATTTATTTAGTTTTTACACATTTTGTAAAATTGTTAGGACTTTTACGTTATGAAATTAAACCTTGTCAGAACTATTAAACAATAAGAGTTGACACTGACAAAGATAGGAAAATGTCTCGCTTTTTCGCATTTTGATCTAAATAAAACCGAGACAAGAAATAAAAACATAGATAACCAAGTGAAAATATCACATATACTCATCTTCATTCTCGTGGCACAGAAGCTGAGTAAAAAAAGATAATCATTTCAATTTTCTATTTTGAACAATAGTTAAACACCCCACAGTATCGACATTCTTCCCCTTGGTGGGATATTAGGCTGTTTAATTAGATGCCATGGACGATGCTTTGTTCCATTTCTTTATTTGTTGGTAACGCTGACTTTTAAACCAGCGCACTTATTAATATCAGATGGTATAGTACCTCTGCATGAACAAAGACCGAATCCTGCGATACCGATATGTGAATGTACTGATTGAAAACAATACAATTTAATTATGAAAAAGGACATTATACACACTAGTAGAAACACATTAAAATATATTCAGTAGATAAGGCAAGGAAATTGACCATTATGTAGGAAAATGAAATAACAAAATTCTTCTGCAGACATCTACAAACTCGAAATAGAAGCCTGTAGAGATAATTAGTATTTTTAAAAATAAATCTTATTGTTTTTATTTGCTTCAATTTCTAGCAGTTATTTGAGTTATTGCTCTGCTGTGTGATAATCAGTATTACCCGAATTCTCTGTAATCAAGTGAGCAGCCGTCTTGATTGAATTATTTCAGTCGGGTTTTTACATCATGCAATGTGCACCCTATGGTCAAGCTTTACTTGATGCATACATAGACAGCTTATATTTTGCTATAATACTAGGTGGCTAATGTTTACATAGATAGCTCTGCGGGATCTTTGTACATATAGGAAATAGGAACATAAACCAGCGAGTCTAATCTATTAAGCTCACTATGGAATTATAATAAAACAGTAGCAATAGTACATTAGTCTCTTCTTCGAATAGTTGTGTTGAATAGTTGTGTAATATCGATCTGGACTTAAATACTGTACAACTGTTGCGGATAATGCCAACCAATATATGCTTTACTTTTCATTTTAAGCATTCTTCTTTGATACAGATATCCCTTTTATAAATATTAGTATCTTCTTTTAACTGACTTTTCTAATCAATATATCTCTGAGAGAGCGACAGGAGAGGACGTTGCCTTTAACTCTATGTTCTTTCCTTTTAATGTGGCTGCAACGTCTTTGGATATTGTACTTGTGGTAAGTATACATGATTTAAGCACACGGGTAATACAAATGACTGCTCGGATGTGTTCGACAAATCATCCTGAATTAGTCTAAATAACATTAGTTTTAGCTGTTATTAAAATAGAGAAAAGGAATTTTGTCAGTCTAGACAATACCAGCTTCTGAAGTACACTGTATAAATTACAAAATATATAAAATGTAAACAATGGCGTCGGCTTCCTTTTTACAATTTACCTCTGCAGTCCAGGAAGTGAGAATGACCAAGCTGAGCTAGCAGTTTGTGATAGGAGCGCGTCTTGAATAAAGCCACCTTATAGCCCATACTACAGCAACAGTCATACATGAAAATAAAAGGAATCAGCAATTCTTTTCACATGACCTCAAATTTATATCGTCTTTTTTTAATACCCAGCACAATCAGTGAGGAAACCCGTGGAAATTTGTATTTTTTACAAATCTAACCCCCTATGCAAAATCCGAACCTGTAAACCGCCAACTAAAACAAATATGTAAATTTACGCAATTATTTTGCTTAGTTTCATATCATCATGACTGATGCTTTCGATAAACGGGTAGATTAACATTAATGTTATGTATGCAAAAATGCTAATTATACTTTTTTTGCTGTTACTTACGTAATATACCATGCGGCGGTATTTTGTGTGCGATGTTATTAAGTATGGTGTAATTAGAAGCATTAGAAAACAAAAATATTTAAAGAAAAGTTAGAGGACAGTTGCGTTTAAGATAAGCTTCCAAAATTTAGGAGTCATGGAAATAGTTTATACATTACTTTTCTGTTTTACAACTTGTGTGCTTGCACGCTGGATCAATACTAAGAAATGTAAACAAAAATGTAATTTTGTGTAGAATCAGAGTAAAAACATCTGTAGTTGGCTTAAAATATTTGCCTTTTTAGAGCGAGATCACAGTGATATAAGTGCCTAACTATACTCAAGGTCTCCAAACTATTTAGTATATATAATTAAGTACCACCAAATTACAACATGATAAGGTTAAAAGCAAACAATAAAAATAAAAATGTATACATAATTTGCGTAGTAAACAACCTAGTTATCAGAACGCCATATAAGAGGAGGAGGTATTGTCCGAAGTTCACACATCGGAAGCCTCATAACACAATGGTAGCAAACCAAAAAAACAAGAACTGTCCAATGAAACCCTTCTTTGTAAACATAACAGGCCAGTTCAGCAGGATAGACTCAAGGAAGGATCTGGCCCAACGTATCGCTTGTATAGCTATGGGTGAAGGCAACACATACAGTGATAACTGCGAATATGGTACTCTCGAGCAGGAAAAATAAAAATATCCAAAACACCTCATATCAAACGTGGTCACACCATGTGCAGTAGAAACTGGTTCCATTCCGATCTAACATGCATTGTAGCATAATGATTAGCTACTGAGGTGAACTGTTTGTAAAAGCACTTGGTAAACACTAGATAAGAAAATAAGTGATAACCTAATCGACAGTTTTAAAGATTATAGATTTAGAGAGTTGTAAACTGAAATATACTAAGGTTTTCTCAGTTATAGGCGCAAAGACAAAACATAAACCACCCAAGAATTTATTAATTCAAAAAATTTGAAAGCACAATTTATGTACATAACATTATCAAACAAATGAACTTCATATTTGAATAGAAACAACGAAACAAACAGGCAATTCACTCTGATCTTCGTCTACTCCTCAGTTTATTGCACAATGTGTTAAATATAAGTCAAATAAATTTATAAATATAAAGATATACTACACAGAAAACAACTCATACAAGCCATTAGATATGTTAGACACTTACAAATAGAGAACATGATTATTTTAAAAGTCATTTTACATTTTATGAGAATGTTTCTCTGATAAACTCTTATCAATGCTCTTTTCTATGACCAGAAGGAGAGAGAGAGAGAGAGAGAGAGAGAGAGAGAGAAGAAAAGAGTTCTGGCTCTCTTAACAAAAGGGGTGTCATCACAACGGTGTAGATACGGCTACATCTTTTGAAATGAGGTGCGGGAATCGATGTAACAAAGGACAGACAGAGTCTCCTGATTTTTAGACGAACTAACTTTATATATATATATATATATATATATATATATATATATATATATATATATATATATATATATATATATATATATATATATATATATATATATATATATATATATATATATATATTATATATACATTCTAGAGACACATCTTATAAAACCTTTCTATTTAAAATACCCGAAATAAGATTACACTTTTCCTTTGAGCTTACCTACTTCATACATTTGTATAATTTCTCCACTTTAGAATATAATACAGATAGTTAAATCTCGATTAACTTCATAGTAGCCAAAGAATATAAAATCCAATAGTTGTGATTAATACAATAATTGTTTTATTACTTAAAGAATATTTTATTTCCACATTAAATCTAAACATGAAATTGGTAGCTAATTAGTCCTTTCGAATAATAATTACCATAAATATGAATGAATATACGTTCTTTGAAACAATTAAACATTTCATTAGAGTATAATATAAAATAAAAGGAACTCAGAAAAATGTTGCAAAATATGAACTTTACCGTTAAAATCTCAAATATAAAAAAGTCTCTATTCTTTAAAGAAGTTTACGAACACAGACTATTCTAACCTTTAAGAAAAGACGTACAGAGTTTCCTGATTCTCCTTGGAAAGAACTAATTTTGCGCAAACCTGCTCTCAATTTATACGCAATTATGAACGTATGCTCATGGCCAATTATGGACCCTCGTCTAGTTTTCTTACGTTCGTTCGTTTCGAATCAGAACGAGGCTCCTGTCTCTTTTCTACTGAACCGTCCGTGTCTGAGTATGTCATCAGAGAAACAATTCTGTCGCATCAGCCTGCTCGTTTAAAAAAACGCGTGAATCTCGTTGCTTACTCAATCAAAGAGAATATATGGAACCCGCTAGTTCAGCAACTTGGGAGTTATGCACTTGCTCGAAGATCACTTTAATACAATTTAGAGAAAATTTCAATCTTGTTACTTTTACTAAAATATTCTGTCCTAATATTACTATACCACCAGTACCACCAGGTAGTAAAACTGATGCCGTGTGTAGCATATCCAAACAAATAGTTTGTAATATGTTTCAGTCCGACCTGTATTGTCCAGAGCAATTTATCGAGGCTGCTTTCGTCACCTAGTCATGTTTCATCTACTTCTCCACCAGGCTGTTTATCTCGTCCTGTTAAACAGCAGCAAGTGTTAAACGTTTTTCCTTAGACAGATGTTTGAACCTTTTACTAAAGGTACATTTCCTCCAAAGTTAATGTTGGTCTAGACGTGCAAAATGCACAATTGTTTGTTAATTTCAGTGCCATGTAATACATTTCTTATTGACAGCATCTAATTTCATTCTCCCCTCATTCCCTTCCTTTAATTTTGGAGACGTTAAAAATAACGCGTGTGTCACCTCCCGTCTTCTACCGCTTTGCATGGCTTCCACAGGACGATTTTTAATACTGCGATATCTCGTGAGATTGTAATCGTTTACACGATTATAAAAGTTCACAAAACTTGTTTTTGAACGTATGCAATGTACCTTTAGTGACAGTATATCTATATTTGCAAATAATTTTCATTTAATATTTCCATCTCTAAAATAACATCTTGATTTCATCACACTTACATGTTCCTTGGATGGGGAAGAATGTGATTACATGTTTAAAATAAGCATTGACGCTTTTTCAACTAATAATAACAATAATAATAATAACAACGACAACAAAAACACTACTGCTACTACTGATATACTTTTACTTCTATAGTGAAACCTGTCTTTAAAGACATCCCTTTATACCAACAAATAATGATCTTTCAAGAAAGGTGGTACGTTTTTCGGGAATATCACATTATGCAAGATGAAACAATCATGAAAAAGTGGTCTTTGATGGCAGGTTGTCTTCTATTACATTGTTGTTTCAAGTTAGAGTTTACTGCAATAATTAAAAATTATCCAAAATCTATAATGTCCTACTTTGTTAATCTATCGCCCCAAAACATAACCCTAGAAAAGAGTGGAGTAGATAGAAAGATAAATTGTAATGCCTCAAAACACGTAGTTATCACATGCTAAAAATGATGCTTAGACGTGATGTCTACAAATGCTTTATCGTGTGTGCTAGATGAATGAAGAGTAAATACGATGTGATCTTCCTCCAAGACAACAGTATAGATCAGTTGACCGTTCTGAGTTTTAACTTGAATAGGCTGCCGAATATCGAACAACTAACATGTCACTCTGATATGAACAGCGTTTATTTCAATAGGATGTTATCAGTGACTTTATTTGGCTTACATGTCATTAGATGATTGGTTTTGATAAGCTTATCGCACCCTCTATGATAACAGAAAAATAGGCTAATATCTATGTTCTAAAAAGTATTCACTGAGCATAAAATTTATATCATTAAACGAGAGAGGACGTATATAGTATTAACAAACTAAACATTTACTTACATAGAGAAATATATATACAATATTTCCCAACTAAACAGTTACTTATAAAAATAAACACGGATACAATATTAACCAACTAAATATATACTTACATAGAAAGATAGCCATTAATGACACCTTGGTTACAACATTAATATATTCAGATTTTAATGCTGTTAACATAAGTGATGAATCCATTAATACAATGATTACAGTAATTATTTTTTTTTATACCGTCAGATGTTTGATCAGAACGCTAATTCATTCATTCATAACAGTATATAAAAACAATCCAAAACTCTGCAAAACAACCTTTGAGTCCAGTCAGCATGGATACTAAATAGATTGATCGTTTTGAGTTCTTACAGGTTATTTTGTCTTGCGGCACGAGGATAACATTTGTCTTCTTCTTAAACTGATAAACGCTTGTAAGAAGAATCAAAATATTTTTGTGCGCGTGTCATATTCTATGGAGCGGAACATAGTGATACATACGTAAAGACATCTGCCCGTCCGTACATTCGTGGGTATGTCTGAAATTTGTTTTCTAGAAATAATAGTATAATGGTTGAGTGTATTCAAACCATATTTGGCATATACGTTTTTATCATGAAAGACTATTCCAAGTTCGATTTTTACTACAATTATATTAGATATATATCCATGTATGGACTCAAAGTTTACATTTCTGTATACGAATTAGATTGTTCTAAATGACTCATTATATACAACGGTTACCGCAAAACAGTCGCAGGATTATGTTGATCAAATTTAATTTTAACGAAACGAATGGACTCTGTAGATCTTCCACTGACGGACTTATTAAAATTTTAAAACTTCCGACTGGAGGGTGGGGGGTCATTAAAAGGTAACTACTCTTTCCTGTGTTTAAAGTCATCAGAGTAAATATACATGTGACAAAATAAGAAAATCTTTTAACATGATTTACATGAACTTTCTGTAACATTTTATTTCGAACAACTACTCTGTCAGCAGCTGGTAGTTAGTAGATATATTTGTCAATTGAAAGAAATATATTCAATTTTTGCAACAAGTATATTGAAAGAATAAAAAAAAAGAAAAAATGTCCAACAGGGTCATCTAAGGTTGGATGGTTCTTGCCTTTCATAGCGTTGGATTTGGCGATGATTCTGGTTAATATGCTGTATGAAAGCGGCTTTGTCGTGTTTGTGTGCTTAGATCTAAAAACATATGTTTATGCATGACTAATTATATGCCTTTGAATTTATATGTTAATGTAGGATTGATTATGTGCATTATGGTTGCTATTTTAAAAGTTTTGGAATAGTTAGTTATTCAAACGTAAATAACAAAATAAGGAGACAGGCTCATATGTTTAAATACGTAAATTAAATAAAACCTAGAAATAATACATGCCTATTTGCCTATCGTTTCACTTCTATAGTCTTTTGTTTCAAATTATACCACTTCTTCTTAATTGAATCACAAAGTTCGAATCTGATGCATGCATTAGATTCTTTGCTTAGTTGCAAAACGAGTCTGACTGGTAAAGATACAGCCTGACCATCAACCTGATGTGGGATGCCAGTCACGTCATCTCGAATTTTCATCCGTTTCTTCCATGATGTCATCTTCCACTTTCACGATCTTACGTTTTATTCCCAATATTGCAGAATTTAACAATGAAGAGCTTGGAAGTTTGAGGTTTTCGAGTTTTGTATGTACCACTATTATATCATTAAAGTACATATCGCTTTTGTCGTGATTTGTATCGAGTAAGAACTGACCAAGGTATTCCACTGTTAATTCATCGGCGTTTACTTTAATGTTTTTTTTAATTAGAATTGATCGAGGCTGTTAATTGCATTTGTCAAGGTCCACTTCTGTTTCTGAAGGTATCATTTCTCTTTGTTTTTCAGATTTATTCCCTCAAGATTTTTATTCCCAATTCGTCGGCTTCAGTGTATTTCTCAGCTTGTTTCAGCCTTTCTTCTGTGCGGCATTTTATTTCGTTAGTTACATCGTAAATAACTTTTTGTTACATCACTGTACACTATGCTGTTATTCTCTTGAACTTTCAACAGTCCTTCAAGTTTTAGAGCTTTCATTTCCTACTAAACGTCAGTGCTTTTCCTCTACGCTGCCTTTGATCTAACAGGCTGGTTCAAAAAGCTATCCAGTCCCTCCTTTGCACGAAGTGAATGATAATTAAGTGTAAATGTTATTGAAATTTTGTAAACACAGCTTTGACTAAAGCACTCAAAAGGCTATTGTATGTCTTACTCGAGTCAACCCAGACCTATTAACCGTTCAGGGTATTCAACTTTAAATTCTAATATAGAATTAGTGAAAACAGATCACACTGACCCGAAGGTGTTGATGTCAAGGGAAAGTTTGCAGTGACATTAAAGAGCGTATATGTGTTAGATAAATGGTTTTGATAAATTATTTGCACCGTTGATAATAATGGAAACACAAACAAGTTCCTATTCGTGTTCTGAAAGTTATGAACGGAGCAAAAGTTCATATCTTTAAACTAATTAGTCACATTTGTACAATTTTAGCCTTCACTTACTTACCAAAATGCGTATTAATACAACACAAATTACTGCAGTTGTGCAGTTTGCTTAATGCTGTACACATAGGTAATTAATTAATTGATGCAATAATTACAGTTGTTCATTCGTTTTTCACGCACATTTCTCTTATTTGTTTCCGCTCAATGTCATTAGAAAGCAGCTTCATTGTGTTCAAACAATATTTTGTACAAACGTTGTCATCAAGAAAATATAGTCCGATTTCGATTTTCACAAACATTTAGGATCCGATTTACAGTCCTTTAAGTAGAAGATATAGCGTTCAGTTTAAAAATAAATATGAGTAATTTTGCAATAAGCAGAATTACGTTTCAGAAAAATAATAATAAAACACTATTTCTTTCCAGCAGGGTCATTTAATATTAAAATGTGGTTTCCCTTCATTAGCATAGATACAATTCTGATTGGCCCTTATGTAAAGGATGAGACATACATGCATTCGTGTGTTACTGAATGAGTGGATGGGATACTTATTAAAACAAATAAAACATTTAACAGTGCTTACATTAATTGTTTTGATACATTTTAGTTCGAACAACTAATCTGTCTTAGCAATCAGTAGTTAGTAGATATATTTGTCAATTTTAAGAAATATTTTCAACTTGCAACATGTATATTTAAAAAAAACATTTTTAAAAACAACTGTCCAACATGATCATTTAATGTTGGATGGTACTTGCCTTTCATAACATTTTCTTTTGTGGAAGGAATGACTATCCAGATATGATTTTGATTGCTACTGATATAAAGCATGAGACATAACCTTACAAGTGTGTTACTGAGTCAATGGATGGAAAAATTATAACATACTAAATAATGCCCTTCTAAAATACACGCCGATTTTCCTGCCAAGAGTACAGGGTAAAAATACCTACTAATAATGACTTAGCCGTCACGCTTCACTGCCGTCGATGATTCTTGTTCATTTGTTGTTTGAAAGCGGCTTCGTCGGCTTTGTGTGCTTGAATGTTTTAGTTATATAGGTTAATGTAGAATTGATTATATGCATTAAGGTTTATATTTTATATGCTTTGGAATATTTAGATATGTTACATGGATTCAAATGTAAATATCAAAAATAAATAGAAAAAGTCTCAAATGTTTAAATAATCAAATGAAATAAAACCTAGAAATAATAAATGTCTATATACACATCTTTTCACTTCTACGGCCTTCTGTTCCAAATTATTTAACTTGCCCCTAATTGAATCAAAAATTCGATTCTGATATATGCATAGAATTCATTATTTAGTTAGGTTTCCGTAAACCCAACTGGTTTAGTACCAGTCTGATTGGTAAAGATGCAGTCTGTTCACCAACCTGATATAGATACCAGTCACGTCATCACGAATTTTCGTGCCGGTGTCTTCCATGATGTCATTCTCCACTTTCATGATCTTTCTTTTTGTTTCCATAATGCAGAGTTTAACAAAGATGGACTTAGGCGTTTAAAGGTTTTCGATTTTTCTATGTATGACTATTATCATTAAGGGTAAGGGATATGTCTCTTACTTGTTGATTTGTACAGAACTAGAACTGACGGAGGTCTTCCACCTTTTGTTTTTCAGCTATCACTTTTATGTTGTTTTTAGACTTGTTCGTGTCTGTTAAAACTATAGTTGTCAAGATCTACTTCTACTTCTGTTCCTGAAGTACAGCAATTTTCGTAGCTTTTTTAGATTTAATCTCTCAAGATTTTGTATTCCCCTTTCCTCATTTTTACGCTGATCCTCTTCTTGTTTCAGACTTTCTTCTATGCAACTTTGTCTTTCGTTTGTTACATTGTACATAACTTTTTGTTACATTATTCTCCACTTATGCTTCTATTCTCTTCTCCTTTTGGCAACCATTAAAGTGTAATTGTAGAGTTTTTATTTCCGACAAAACGCTTGATGCCGATCTACCAGGCAGGTTCGGAACGCTATCCAGTCATTCCTTTGCACCAAGTCAATTACGTTTAACTGTGAAAGCTATTTTTCCTTTTTCCTTTGCTGGCGTCAATTTAGGTGGATACGTACTGGGTAGAGTACGGTAGTGTGAAAATCCAGTCCTATATGGACAATTGGATTTGTTATTTAAATTTGTAAACGCGGGTTGGACTAAAGCACTCTAAATGCCAATGTATTTCTTAGCGTAGTCAGCGGGAGCGTGTATCAGATGACAAACATAATACCCGGTAGTGGTACCTTCCACACTGAACTAACAAGACAATGCTTTGTCACGTGTGTTAGAGTAATATGGTGTCATCGTCCTCCAAGACATCACAAAAGTCAACTCAGACCAATTGAACAGATCACACTGACCCGAAGTGTGTTAATGTCAACGGAAAGTTCGGAGTTACATCAAAGAGCGTACGGGTGTTAGATGAATGGTTTTGATAAATTGTTAACATTGTTTATTATCACAGAAACACAAACACGTTCTTATTCGTGTTCTGAAAATTATGAACGGAGCAAAACTTTATATCTTTAAACTAATTAGGTCATATATTTACAAATTAAGCATTCGCTTACGTATAGAAATACGTATTAATACTACATACTTTTCCCGGAGTTGTGCAGTTTGCTTAATACTGTTTACATGGGTAGTTAATTAATTGATGTAATAATTATTGCTGTTCATAGGTGTTTTCATGCGTATGCTTCTGCCTTGTTTCCGCTCAGTCATTAGAAAGATTCATTGAGTTCAAACAATATTTGGTACAAAAGTTGTTATCGAGAAAATATAGTCCGAGTTCGATTTTCACCAAAATCAGATCCGATTTACAGGCCTTTATCGATTCACAGTTTGCATTCCAACGCAATTAGAAATATATTAATTTAAATTTAAACGAAAAATATGTTCCAAAATAGATCTCACAGTTTGAGACTTATCAGGGTTTAAGGAGTTTCGCAGGGGGTGGTGGTGGTGGTGTGTGCAATAAAGTTTCATTTCTTGTGTTTAAATTCATTAAATTTCAGTTATTTTCTCCCTGTCTCTAATGACATCACAGAGAAAATACATTTGAAATAATGTGAAAGATATTTAACATGGTGGAAAAGAATTTTCTTTTATTTCGAACAATAAATCTCTTTAAGCATCCAGTAAATAAAATATATAATTGTCATTTAATAAAAATATATTCAATTTGCAATAAGGATATTTAAATTTTAAAGTTGCTAAAAGAAACAATTCTGTCAGGTAGGGTTAGTTAAGGTAAGAATGTAATTTCCCTTCACTGGCAGAAAGGTTTGGTAGATGTGATTTTGAATTGCCCTCATGTAAAAGATCAGACATACATGCATACGTTTGATACTGAATGAATGGATGAATAAATTATAATATATTAAATAATGCCTGGCTAAAATACACACTTACTGTATGTGTGTGGGTTGTTTATTTAAAATAATGATACAAATTGTTTATAAAGTTTTCTTTGTTGGCTCTCTCTGTTTATCAAAACAATGTTGGCTACCTCTAATGTATAAATGACTAACACCATAAATAATTTTATAATTAAAAGTACTTTAATATATCAGACTCTATCGAAACGGTGAATTGAATATGTTTTCTTTAATGATCATGCCCCAGGACTAGACATCAGTATAACCTGCCACACGGCAGACATCCTAGAGATATGACAAAAAGTCTTAAAAATACAAGCACACACACACAAATATATTATTCTCAAAGGAGGGCTACATACAATGTTAGGTAGGAAACGTTGCTTAAATTAATTAGTTTCAGGCCTTAAGACTTTTTCAACTGGAAACATTAAAAGGAGGGGTATTATTTAAAGATTGTAGTACTGTTGTGATTTTTGTTTGTTGCATTTTTGAACTTATCCGTAAAATAGGGTACAATTTGCATACCTGTTTTAAAAAAAAACAAATAAAAAAAAACAAGGGCAGGGATTTTAAACAAGAATGTTGATTGGTAAATTATATAAAATGCTGGAGGAATCTGATTGGTTCATTCTCTGCCTTGTGTCCTTCTTAACCGTCACGCTTCGGCCAAGAAAGTCAATGCTTACCTGAATACAGAAGTGAGAAGGTCAGAACCAATCGTCGCCCAAAGGACAGCTTCTATTCATATTTAGGTAAGTGAGAAAACCTTAACATCACTCGTAAAATGTAATTTCCTTTTCTTTTTTAACTTGTTCTTTTCACATTTTATTTCACTAATGACATTTTATTATTTCATTCGTTTTATTTCAATTTCCAAAGTCTTTAAAATCAAATCATTCAAATGAGATTGGAGTTGTTAGGACTGCTACATATTTTCATGTTATTCTCAAATTGTGATCAGTTATTGGCCATTATTAGCACATATTGGTTTTATTACCTTTACTTATTCCAAGTTTCAATTTCCTGTCATATCCACTTTGTTTAGGGGCTCGTGTTTATGTTTCAATTTCAAAGTAGAGAAAAGCGATTTGAGTTACACAATTAAATTTAGTATATTTTCGTCATCTGATAAGCTTATAAAACTATTCGTTGTCAGCATCTCTCTCTCTTTCTCTCTCTCTCTCTCTCTCTCTCTCTCTCTCATCCTTGTAATTAATGGCATCCCTCTTTCATTAAATTAGAAGTAGCACGTCAGTCTCTTGATTGTGCATTACGTGTTTCAAGATCTTTGCTTAGATTCATTTGTACTTTTGGAAGGCCCGGAGAAGAAGTTGCAGAAGAAATATGATCAACAAATAGTCTAGCAAGTGAAATAAAACTTGATATATCGTTGACATAAATGCGAAATAGTAAAGAGCCTAGCACACAACATTGGCGGACGCTTTCTTGATACTGAATTTTGATATAAAACTCTCTCGTAGCAGTTTGGTAGATATAATTAGAGCACTGATGTGAGTTTAGCGGTAATTCTGTATTTGTAAAGCTCTTAAACTACCCCCCCCCCCCAACCCATACACTATCCAAAAATGTATTGATATCGAGGGGCGTTAAATACATATATTTGATTGTAATCAAGGGAGATATTTTGCGATAATATTCAATTGAAGATAAGTTGCTTCATGGCCTGTAAGAAATGCAGATTGATAGCTACATATAAAAATTCTGTCAAACCAAAGGATTATGCACGTTTGAATACAATTCGTTTAAAAGAACGAACTGTATCATTAAGGTCATCGATGGTATTTCAAAATACTTTCTATCACACGAAATGAACATTGTGACTCAGCAGTTTAAAATTGAATGCAAGAGAGAGAGACAGAGAGACAGAGAGAGAGAGAGAGAGAGAGAGAGAGAGAGAGAGACAGACAGAGAGAGAGCAATATACACATTATATTTATAATGGTCAGTGGAGAGGCAATTATCACTGTTTTTTTTTTCAATTGTAAACGTTAAATAGGTAATACTCAGGAATTGTTGTGGGTTTAGCGCTATTTTTAAATAAAGGATAGGTTATACATGGCGGATGGTATAACTGATGGAGGAACAACCCGGGCAAAGCAGGGTAAAAGATCCCGACCCAAAGAGAGCTGCTGGTAATCTTTCTCACATACCCACATTGGTCGAGCCTGAGGCTCGAGCCCACGCGGATAGAGGTGAGATGGCAAGGATCGGTAAAGGCGAGCGCATGGTTTAATACAGCCTCATAACTAAACAACAGTATATATAAATTCATTAAATATTGATGCATGAAGAAAGGATGGGGTTGTCCATATGATGTTAATTCCTTTGTCGAACATCATCCGGGTCTCTTTCCGTTTGACTGTCATAAAATATAATGCCATCATTCTAGTGATCAAAATGATGAGCTAGTATTTTTCTCTGTCTGTTATAAGGACCTTCACGTGAAAAAACCCAAAGAACTTTGCCCTTTAAATTTTATATATAAAAGTAAGTAACTTAGAACATGGCTGCGATAAAATAGCAGAGTCAGATGTTAATGCAGGAACCTTAACAAACATTAAATGTGCATAGGACATTACACTATTACATTGAACAAAGTTCACGAGACTGTGTGAATGTAATATATTTAAACACATATAATATGCTCAATACCTCATCTGCAAGTACTACTCATGTGTTAGATAGATGATGTGTAACCGGTGAAAAGAAGGCGAAAAATTCCATTTGGGACAGTAGGGTCTTCCCTGTTCTTGATAGCATGTCACCATTGTCATATGGTCCGTTCTCACATAGCTCACTTTCCACACCCTGATTTCTTGCATTACTTCAGCTGTTGGTTGAAGAAATATTGATTGACAAGCAAGACTCTAGGAATACCCAGAAGAATCCCACAAAAGCTGTGAACTTCCACACCTATGTTCCAATTCTGACCAGTTCTAATAAACTGCACACTTTATTTGTAGAAACTAAATAAGTCGAAGATGCATTGGACACTGTCACTGTTGACCATTTGCTCTGTGATCCTCTGTCAAGGTGCCATGGCGCAAGATGAAAGGAAAGTCATTACATACAACACTGCTCTGCAATTTAGCATTCCCTTCAAAGAGCAGAGGAGGAGGAATCTGCTGAGAGGTTTAAAGGCTTTAAGTGCAGATGTTGCCTGCTTGCAGGAGGTAATGATGTATCTCTCTCTCTCTCTCTCTCTCTCTCTCTCTCTCTCTATATATATATATATATATATATATTTGTGTGTGTTTTGTGTCTTCATTGTTTTAAACAGTTTTGCTTCTCAATGCCGGAATGTAAATACATATTGTTTAAGCGTGCCACTCTTGAGTATCTTTGCGTATATTCTTTATCGTCTTCGAAAGAAAGATCTCATTTAATTCAAAATGAAGTAAAGCTTTTTCTTTCTTTCCTTAACCTACTCCAACTTTTGAGCCGTTATAGACGTATCTATGAAGGTACACGTGTTTGTTTCCTCTCTTTCCCATGTTATTACTATCGTTCTGATTTTGTTTGTTTATTTGTTTGTGAAATAAAGAGACTGTATAATTTATTTCAGGTTTACGATGGCTCTGATGTGGAATGGTTGTTGCCGAGACTTAGGAAAACGTATCCGTACTCCTTTAGTTTCACGCATGAAACGGTCACAACGCTGAAGGTAACCGAGGAACCTCCGTGCAATCGCCAGAAAATTACCGAATTCCTTACATGCGTATCGAGCCACTGCTCAGGATTCAACACGAGTGTTCACGAGGATAGAATTTCCCTCCTTTTGTGCTTACAAGCGCAGTGTGCAAGTCAGGTGTTTAGCCTCTCACAAGATTGCTTGACGTGTTTCTTTCTCCGAACAGATCTGACAGAGGCAGCTAATGTGTAAGTAAGCTCGGGTATAAGATAATTTGTGTTTATGTACTAAACCATGTGACGAATGGATTCTACGTTCAACATCTAAATATTAAATTGTCATTATATATTCGCCATTACGACGTCATGAAATCACGCTGTTGCGAGCCGGGTTGCATAACGAGACCGTGTAGGTCAGGTTTGGTTGGTTTAACGTCACATGTGACACATTATCTACTAGCTATATCAAACCGAGATAATTAGAGCTAAGTACAATTCTCCACGTCATGAGTTTACGGCAATGTATTGATTTATTGACTTTTTTTCTAATCTTTTCTCTAGCAAATAATAACAGCCATCCACAATTTTGCTGCCTTGTTTGCAAATATTTAAATTTCCGTCAAATTCATTTCTTAGAATTTCTGTCGGTTTTGTACAGTATGCACGGTGTGTGCCAACTTAACACGAAAAATGGCCCAACAGATTTGGCAATTTCTTGTGATCATTCATTATTTCCATTTACGTGTCATGAAAAATAGTTAACTTTTGTAAGAAATATGATGCACAAATTTGCAGTTTGATTTGGCTGGAAATGTTTTTTTTTTCTTTAAAAAAAGTGTTTTCAAAAATTGGTTTTCAGTTTCGCTTCACTCTGAACATTTTCTATTACTTTCCGGAATTGTACAGGGTTTTCTTTGTATGTGATTTAAAATATTCTATATAAATATATGTCAATGTCTCATTTCATTCAGTAAAAAATTTTGTCAAAATATCAAAAGCGAGGAAAAACATACATTTTGTCTTTTGTTAGTCTTTATTTGCTAATAATAAAGTCATTCGATCATTTTCCCACATACTGGTAAATATTATTTATGCCACGAGTGAAACGTCTATAAAATCCGATCATATCATACAGCCAGAGTTAAACAAAAACAAGCAAGAATCGTGATAATAAAAACATCTTAAAAATATTGTTAGTTGTTAGTTTTATTTGTAAATTTGATTGCTTTTGAGGACTCATAATTAGCTTGAATCTAGTCATAATATTCAAAAAAGGAACCCTATCCGAATGTATGTATATATACGGTTAGGGTTTCATTCTGTTAAGGATGTAAAGTATGTACGCCGTATCAATTGTATACCACGAGCTGTATACATTTTTCATTAAAAGAAACGAGGCTTGCAGAGTTTCCTTTCAATGAAAAATGTATAGGACGAGTGGTATGTAATTGATACAGCGTAGATATTATACATATTTTTTATATCACAAACAAATGCACATACTTTCTCTTTGAACTGTGTTACTATTAACTATAGACAACTGTGTATTGACCGAGGGAGAAAGTTATGAGATAGCACGGATGACCCGTCGCAGTGCAGCAAATACATAAAGGTATAATGTTATCAAGGAGTGCAGTATATGTGATAAAGGACGTAGAATAGTATCGAATTATGCCCCACCACTGTCTGGTGGTGCGTAAAATGAAAACAAAGAGAGAAAAAAGTGGCGAGGCATTATGGACTAATCAATAGGCATTAATCATGCGAGTAAGCTGCATTTCATACACTGAATTTGTTTCATTGCACATCCGATTACCTCCATCATCCGTTTTACCTGGAAGCATTCAAACGTTTCATACTAAATAAAACAAGGCATACGAATTGGATCTTAATTCAGCTAGTCTAGTTTGAATTCCAAGTTAATAAACATTATAATATACATGATAAGGTAAGTATTTACATTCGCGCTAGTGACTTATGAGACTATTTCCTTCTTTCTTCAGGTGTTTAAACCCACAGACGAGCATAAATGTGCCTGGTCTCTTGTTATTCAGCAAACATAAGATCATCAGCGCAAGCGCAGTGGAGCATCATCCAGGATTAATGGAGATTGCAAAACAAGGCTACCTTCAAGCAGATGTACGTGATTTGCAGAGAAAGATATCAATACATGAATATTTCTTACTCGTCTTTCGAAATATTTATTATAGTCAAGCGTTAATCCTAATCTTTGTCTCCAATCAATCAAAATTTATTTTGCGCAGCTGATATAGGAATGAGCTCTTCTCATTGATGATGCCATTTATTTATTCATTTATTGCACTTTTAATACTTTTGCTTTTGTCTTCTGCAGTTGTGCATATGTGGAATACAAATAATTATACTACAAAGAGATTCAAGTGTCGTGTGTAAATCTAGTTTTCGTGCCATGAAATAATGTTGACATACGTTTGCATTTTCCTGTAAATCACTATTTTATATTATAAATGTTTTTCATTGTGTATAATGCATTAGGAGTATGCCATAAAATATGCGTACCATTTTAACTGTTTCAGATCGATACAATAGGTAGAGTTGTATGCACACATCTAGCAACACCGTTTTTGGGAGATCTCTATCCAGAAGGTAAATAACACTAATTGTAAGAAGAAAAAATCCAACGAAAAATGTATGAGAATTATACAAACATTGTAAATCATTGCTCAATATGTTTGAACTGTTACCTTTGGTTGCTGAAATTGTGATGAAAGGCAGAGCTTTAGCACTGTTAATTTATAGACTTTGATTTTTATTGGCTAGAGGGAAAACTAACAAATCTTATCATACAACAAAATATACTAGCATATGAAATCTGATTATCCTAGGCTTTTTGAAAGAAACGAAGGGATGTTGCATGTTCAGATATGAGTGCTTGCGTTTTTACATGAACGATTTTGTAATATCGCACGACTATTAGGGTACCGTTCAAAATACTTGAAAATATTGGGATATGATATGGACTATAATCTATACTGTCAGAGAACCATTCACGAAACAAGACATTTAGATATGATGGGGACTATTTTCTGGACTTCAAGGTAACATTCAAGACAGACACTTAAAAACATTGGGATATGATCGGGACTTATCTGCAATACCAGTGTACCATTCAAAACACAAACTTGAAGACATTGGGATATGATATGGACTATTACCGGAACTGTTCTGCAGATACACACAAGGATGGTTGCACTTCGGCCTATTATGTAATTGTGTGTGTGTAAGTCTAATTGTGGGTCTGCAGGTAGCGACAGAACACATTCAGATAGGTATATTGACCAGTAGTTTTATTGGTTCCTTATGACTGATAGAAATTGAAATAAATGTTAATAATTCTACATCAACATAGTTTATTGCACAATTGAAAATTTCAGTTATTACAATAATGATGAATGTGTCAGTTCATCAGGCCACCTAAAAACGTTATTTCATCATGACAGTTCAGTATGATTAATTACTGAAACAGTTCGTTATTGTCAGCAAATGAAAACATATTTTTCACGGGAATTGTGTAATAGTGATAGTTAGTGACAATTTGATGCAATGTTTCCAGATTCTGAGTCTAGTGACTAGAGGAGCTAAGTTTAACTTGATGATGTGGGATAAGGAGCAATCTAATATATAGGTTCTTTTCATATATGTAGCGGCGCTTCCGTACAGTAGCTATGTGGAACAGAACCTGGCGGAAGTTAATAATCTCCTGACAGTTGTCAACGGTACAACGCCACTGGTTTTAGCTGGAGACTTCAATACTGGTCCTAGCCTGCCTGACATTGGTATTTGTGAACAAAATCCAGGTAAACCACTAAAATTTTTAGATAGCGACATATGTAACAAAATTATGTCGTTGCAGCTTTTCATCGTTTTTGGGCTGGTTACGAGTTCAAATATGAATATAATGCCCTTCAGAACTATAACGTTTTGCACAAACCCTGTTGAAAGTTACCAAAATCAAGAACCCTGTTGCGAACGACATTACTTACACAAATCAGCATTGGACCCGTATACACTGCAAAATGAAGTTGGAACGAATATGTTATAATGATATAACTAATTTTGTGTATTTCAGATTCATATAGAATATTAGATAGCAGTGAAGCCAACCTAACCCACACTATACTTGATGATTGCACATTTTGTACCAACAACTCATGGACTGAACACGAGTGCGACTGGACGATAGACCACATCTTTTTGCGAGGTCACACCTTTAAGAAAATCAAGGTAACGGAGAATCACTACGTTTATACATTATCTAGAATAGTCTTAACCATAGTGGTAGTAACATTTTCTATTACTCCAATATAATATATTTTCCCTTATTCTATCACGTAAAATGTGTTGGACGAAACTTGATAGATTTACATATAACCACTAAAAGATGGATTGCATAATACAGCGTGGTGTGGTGAGAGAGGTGATCAACCAGTAGATAAGTTTGCACAGTTTTAGCGGCACATCAACACACTGCTTGCAGTTTAGTGCCGTTTAGTGCCGATTAATGGGTGTTTATCGCAATAAAGACTAGCAAAGAAAGAACACATATCCTTTAAAACAACCCAAATCCTTAAAGTATAGGTTGCAACTATTGTACATAGTCCTATTAAACGTCGAAGACTTTTCCTTTTTGTACATCAACACGAGACTCATCGTAGGGCTGCAAATGTTGTCTCTATTAGTCCACCTACCATATGCAGAGGGACTCATCGGGGCCTCAGATGGAGGGATCTACTGGACATGTGTGTGAAAATATGGCTAAAGTAAGGTCCCTCACTTTGTTCATCGTTTATGTAACAGCTGAAACATATTTTCAAATAAAGAAGATAAATATTAAGTGAAGGCGAATGACAATACGAAGTAAAACACAAATACATTTTATGAGGTTTTCCTACTGAAAGTAAAACAAGTTGTACAAGATGTATTAATATGAATAAAGATTTATATTTGAAATGCTTCAGTGATGCTGCGGAGCTGATTTATCCAATATTTTCATCCTTCTATGCCATTTTTGCTCTCATCCTCAACGAATTGACATTTAAGGGCACCATAGCTTCACCGAGGGATGAGTTTCTAACGTTGTTGATAAGGTAACATTTTGGCAGATGATCACGGAAGTCATGATATTCGATCTTAGATCGGAGTCCAATGGCAATGGTGAGGGTTTAAACTCCCACTTGTCGTATTGTATACTTGAATGTAGGTCTGCTTAGTGATTGACTGATGTTGTTTCTAACTTTTCAAAAATCTCCACTCGTAGCACGTAGAGTCTAGCTTAGCTAAGACGTCTATGCGTCGCACGTAGCCTACCATAGCTAAGTCCTCCACGCATTTCACATGGAGTCTTGCTTCTTTATTGATTGTTGTGTAATCATTAGCATTAATCATCAGATAGAAAACAGTAAAAATTCAATTCAGTTTTATAATTATATCTTATTTTTTCAAGAAATGTTTGTCTTGCAATGAAGGTACAACTGCACACGGTCCATTAATTCTAAGCTGCGTCATTGTTTGATTTCCTTTATCCAGTTATTAAATCCAACATGGATAGAATTGTCAGATTTGGTCAGCTGTGTGTCATCAATGGCATCCAAAATGTCAGACTACAATACCATGGAGGCCTCATATTCTGTCAGCTCTGTATCATTAATGGCATCCAAAATGTTAGATTGCCATAACATGGAGGCCTCAGATTGTGCCAGCTGTGTCGTTAATGGCATCCAAAGTGCCAGTTCGCCATACCATGGAATCATCAAATTCTGTCAGCTTTGTGTCTTTAATGGCATCCAATGTTCCAATTTGCCATAGCACATAAGCATGAAGATATGTGTTCTTGGCTTCATTTCGTTCGCCAAGGGACATTCTCGGCATGTTCGTTAAGGGCAAGTGACCATGCTGTTACTATTTCTTTATTCAAGTACAAATTCACTTGAATAAACTGCGGATACATAAAATTTTTCCAGATGACACTCTGGCATCTTTTCCCGATTCATGTAGAAGTAACTGCTAATCAGATCGACTGAATCATTAGTTTGTCCATTGCTTTTAATTCGATAGGTGCAGAATGAGTCAAGAACGACATTATACAAATATACCAATTGACATTCTAGCATCGTCATTATCGTCGCTGGCATAGAAAATATGCCGAATTCTGACTTGGGAAATCCACACAAAGCTTGGTACAACATTTGCTGTTTTCAATTATCATTCGAAACAGTTCATTCTCTGACATATATATTTTTCCTTTCCTTGTTCGTTGTTTTAGGTATGAATTGTATTAAACATCTAATACCGCGTTGTCCTTCATGTGGTGGAAATGAGTTAGTAATGCCTTGAAAAGAAACGTGGATCTAATTTGGGGTCCTAGGTCTTTTACAGTTTGAATAATCACAATTTGTCCAACTTTCGTCAGAGCTTGTGTGTGACATTTTGGTCGACGAGTACGCTTATTGAAATTATTTTGTTTGTGCCAAAGTAACATCGAGTCACTATCAATTTAGCGATGGAAACTATTTTGTGAACAGCTGATTTTATTATATATTCTAAACCATGCCGTCATTGTCGTTCTACTCCTAGTACATATGATTCATCTGTTACAGTCCACTGTTTAATTATTTTCGACATATAGGTTTAGAGTGACGTTTCATTTGGAGAATAGATTATTGTATTAGCGTTCTCATTTTGTACTAATATTAACCTTACTAAAATAAGGTCTACTAACTGGAAGATAACGAAGCGTTGCGCTTTACCTGTTTCCACCTTTATCGTAAGCATGTCTGGTAAATTCCACTTTGAAATGAATGACTTATGTCGGGTCTGATTCCCATGACATCGTTTAGTGTTTCTATGTCTATGTCTAGCAGACTCCGAATCAGAATCACAAAATTTCCTGAGAAACGAATTCCAACTTTTCCGTTCGATCAGATGTCTATGTGTCCTAATTATTAACAGACTCCATATTTGCAACGATACGTTGGGCATCCTGATGGTAGTCCATACTGCCGGTAGAGGAATCTTTAAAACAATCTGTTACCATAGATAGTTTACATTATCTTGAGCATGTTTACAAGGAGTTCCACTCATGTGTAATTAGTCAATGTGACAAAAGCCATCATAAAATCTGAGAAACATTTTGGTACCCAATGCTTAAGTGGACAGTCTTCATGAAGCGAAATACGGGAAGACTTCTCTCACTCATTTGAATATTTGTACTTGTGGATATTCAGGCTCTGTGGGCCATGTTCAACCCCTAGGTTAATTTTAAGTTGAGAAATAGACGGTCAGGCCTAAAAGCGTTTAATTGGAGTAGATTTTACTTAATGCTTTAAACAATTTTTACTCTTATGCACAGATATATTCGTTTTAACTAACGGCCTTCTTCACCATCACTAGGAAGAGAAATCTGTGTGACGGCATTAGAAATGGAAGTAGTTGATATTGGTGCAGCTAGAGGGAACCCATATGACCTAGGCCAATGCAATGGAAATGTTAGGCTATATATTTTTATCTGATTATCCACAACTTTGAAAACTGGCACAGTATATTAGAACTTAATGAAGATTAATGCAGAAAACATATTTGAAGATGGGTGGTTTCTTTTCTCTATAAGTTGTATTATACAAGTTGTGTAAGGTACAGCTATGAACCACTTGGTATGTATGCTTCTCAATTTGTATGCCGATGCTTGTCAAAGAAATGGTGTTTTTTTTCATGGCGACTTAAAATTTTGTTTCCCTTTTATGCACTTTTAGCGTAATAAAGTTTGAGATAGGGAAATAAAACATGGAATAGGTCAATGAAACATTGTTAGTGAAACATAGGATAGATATATGAAACATTGTTACTTTCCTTGCCTGCCGAGTAACTTTACAGTCTTCTTTCAAAGGACATTTTCAGACTTTATTATTGTGAACTTCTATGACTCCACCACGGATGGCGGGGACAAATTTCAACGAGTCAGCTTATTGAATGTAGTCTCTCTTCTGTACCAATATGTTTATATACAGTCTGTAGTCTAAGAGCAGAACCTCTTGCAGATTTTCTAGGGGTTCGTTTGTTTGTTTTGATTAATTGAACTTTTTAAGTTTTTATTTTTTCATTTTTTACACAGATTGTTTGCACATCAGATGTAAATGACCGTATATTTTATTACTTTTGAGAGGAATTATATCTAAAACAGACGGCTTACTGTTTTCTTAACCTGGAAGGATATGTTCATTGTGGTATGTATTGTGGTATGTGTAGACAAATACTCACCATACTGTCTGGCAGAATTTCTGTGTAGCAGTTTTCTCATGTAAGTCTAAAGTAAAAATATGATGAAAGGAATTGTAGCTCATTACTTCATTTTCCCATCATGCTTTCAGAGAATATTTGATGACCCCAAACTAAGGAAGACGTACCACATATCTGACCACTACGGAGTGATGGTCACATTCGTAGACAACATAATCACGGAAGATGATGAAACGAGCACCCAAGTTACTGAGACCAACAGCGACGCTCATAGGTCATCAGTACTATCAATAATCACATAACAAAATGTAGACTTTACATAGCTGTTGCGAGTACGATTATCACGTAGGACAAAATAGGTGATGGAATGACCCATGGTCACTAAGCCTAGAACAACATAAGCCATACATTTTCTGTCAGCGTCGGACAAAGCAGAATGCAGCAGAAATCAGCTTATACAGACAGACTTAGCATGTTGTTTCAAGTGTGTTTGTGTGATATAACATGGGGTTTTCATTATAGTTTTTGGTAATATTAAAAACTACTTTTCGTAATTATTGTCTTAATTATTTATTCTATTCATATCCCCAGGACGTAAAAGGAAACCTCAGTGTAATCCCTTTCTAAATCATTATTGCTGCGATGAAGAAAAGGATATAATTCTATTTATTTACAAAATGAACATGTAAAATCTTCAGTCTGAAAATTTTGATCAAACACCAACCATTCGAGAGTGTGCAGAATTATTATATATTGCTAGTGATAATTCCTTATTCCGAACCGATGAAGTGTTTAGAAACCTAAAGTTTTTGGAATAGAATAACATTTCGATGGAACTTAATTTTGGACACAGGAAGAAATATAAATACTTAGGCACAAATGTGATAGACGGGTACATAAAATATAATTTCTAAATGTACTAAGCAAGATGTATATAAGAAGATA
Source organism: Sinohyriopsis cumingii (assembly GCA_028554795.2). Taxonomy (NCBI): domain Eukaryota; kingdom Metazoa; phylum Mollusca; class Bivalvia; order Unionida; family Unionidae; genus Sinohyriopsis; species Sinohyriopsis cumingii. The sequence continues at coordinate 26,579,617 of CM068828.1, forward strand.
TAAGTTTCTTGGCTCCTAAATAAAGAAACGAAAAAGATGGAGACAATGTGCAAGGTTAATTAAAGGTAACAGTTAATGTTTAGTTCAGAAAGTTTGAAGAATTAAAGGTTTTTGAATTAGAGGCGTGTGGATTGGTATCGATGTATAGGAGATAATATCACAATGTAGGTAATGTGATGGATAATCAGGGACGGTTTGTGACCTGAAATCATTTCACTATAGTGAACATTGCAAGTAACAATGGATACGCATTATAAAAACTATCCTACTGATAGCAAGACAAAACTAATGATGTACGTATTGCCTTAATTAACCATTTTCAACCAGATTTCAGTCACTTTGAAAGAAAACTAAAACTGAAAAGCAAATTTTAAAGTAAATTTTGTTTCTCCGATAATACGTAACCAATCACATTACATTCCGAATATTAACATGCTCCCTCGCGAATCCAGTCCTAGTAAAAGACGAAAATCGTCTTTTCATGTTAATATCAATAGACAGAAGTCAATAACTCTTGCTCGTCGCTTTTGCGCCACCAGGTGTCGCTACTTTCTGGTTGAGCGTGATAATAAGGGACAATTGATTTAGTACGTACGCATGGAGCGGGGAGCGGGGTTAACCCAAAAGCATATGGTTGTGTTTTGGGGTGGGGGGTCTACTGGTAATGTACGTACGCATAGGAAACGGGGAGGGAAGGGGATCTCGATAATAATTTGACAATACGTAATCTGTTCGACTGCGTTCATTCGGTGTTTGGATTTTAGCGGACACTAGACAAACTTCTTAAACTTACGCAGCTTATTTCTTTGATTGCAGCCAGACATTCAACTTCGGTGGATTATCTGTTTTATTAAACACGTTAATATTATTAATCCTTGATCGTTTCTGCGTGGATTAAATATAGGCCGTTCTATAGAATTGGGTATGGGGGTCAAGCATACATACGCAGGTGGGGGCGGATTTGTAAATGTATTCATGCATACAAGGAGGGGAGGGGTCAAGCTTTGCCAGATGTTTGCGTACATACTAAATGGATGGCCCCTAACGACGATGTTTGTATAGCATAGTAACAGCTTGTAAGTAACATGATTCAGTAAAAATAATAATAATAATAATAATAATAATAATACGGTTTTAGATAGGCTTTAATTTACATTTGCTTAAATTATTTGCACTATAAGAACAAAATGTAAAAAACCCCAAAACATTCATTCGTGCTATAACACCTCCTTTACTGTTTATAGGTTCGTCAAAACTGGGGATAAGCCTACTTTGCATACAGTATGACGTCATGTAGATACATTTCGTTAGAAAGGGGGATCGTCTCAAAATGTCTCTCTCTCTCTCTCTCTGTGACACTCATCCACTTTACAAATTGTCTCATCATATGATTAAGCTAAGTTTATGAGCATAAATTGCTGATGTGTTTTACCATATAACTTAAAGTAGGTTTAATCATTCTTGTTATTTACTTAATGCTACATTAATGCAAAGAAAACAGTTCTGTTAACTATTAATGTTATGTCTCCAATTATTAGATTGAAATCCACATTTAAACAAGTCATTTAATCTTCCTATTTTATGTATGCACTATGTTCTACGGGTTTTGAAAAGTCTATTATATGACGTAATCTTTAGAAGCTGTATTTGCTTGAAAAATTGGTATGCTCTACACTGATGAAAGTTATCATAATAACTAAATAGCAATGAAGTGATCGAAGCACGCAATCATGCACGCATGCACACACTAACACACACACAAATATATATATATATATATATATATATATATATATATATATATATATATATATATATATATATATATATATATATATATATGTATATATATATATATATATTATACTTTACTTCTCTGTGTTAGATCTGTCTGTCTGTCTGGAGAAGATTTTTAAGTGCCAATGGAGTAAGAACCATTCAACGTATGCAAATGAATTTTTGCTAACCTTTTGTTATGCCTACGTGGATAACTTGAATTAAATTTTAAAGGCATTACAGCCGTCTTATTATTACATATTTTAAAACTGTTTATAGGTGGACATGTTTTAAAAAACAATAAAGCATTGTTATGAAGTATAATCGTAAACCGCTCGAGTCAGAAAAAAGAAAGAAATTTAAGTCACATTTACATTAGCATGTAGCTGACCTAATTAGATTTTCTGCAAATTTCATTGATTCGATTATTTATTTAGTTTTTACACATTTTGTAAAATTGTTAGGACTTTTACGTTATGAAATTAAACCTTGTCAGAACTATTAAACAATAAGAGTTGACACTGACAAAGATTGGAAAATGTCTCGCTTTTTCGCATTTTGATCTAAATAAAACCGAGACAAGAAATAAAAACATAGATAAAAAAGTGAAAATATCACATATACTCATCTTCATTCTCGTGGCACAGAAGCTGCGTAAAAAAAGATAATCATTTCAATTTTCTATTTTGAACAGTAGTTAAACACCCCACAGTATCGACATTCTTCCCCTTGGTTGGTTATTAGACTGTTTAAGTAGATGCCATGGACGATGCTTTGTTCCATTTCTTTATTTTTTGGTAACGCTGACTTTTTAAACCAGCGCACTTATTAATATCAGATGGCATAGTACGTCTGTATGAATAAAGACCGAATCCTGCGATACCGATATGCGAATGTCCTGATTGAAAACAATACAATTAATTATGAAAAAGGACATTATACAGACTAGTAGAAACACATTAAAATATGTTCAGTAGATAAGGCAAGGAAATTGACAATTATGTAGGAAAATTAAATAACAAAATTCTTCTGCAGACGTCTACAAACTCGAAATAGAAGCCTGTAGAGATAATTAGTATTTTTTAAAATAAATCTTATTGTTTTTATTTGCTTCACTTTCCAGCAGTTATTTGAGTTATTGCTCCGCTGTGTGATAATCAGTATTACCCGAATTCTCTGCACTCAAAGGAGCAGCCATCTTGATTGAATTATTTCAGTCGGGTTTTTACATCATGCAATGTGCACCCTATGGTCAAGCTTTACTTGATGCATACATAGACAGCTTATATTTTGCTATAATACTAGGTGGCTAATGTTTGCATAGATAGCTCTGCGGGATCTTTGTACATATAGGAAATAGGAACATAAACCAGCGAGACTAATCTATTAAGCTCACTATGGAATTATAATAAAACAGTAGCAATAGTATATTAGTCTCTTCTTCGAATAGTTGTGTTGAACAGTAGTGCAATATCGAACCGGACTTAAATACTGTACAACTGTTGCGGATAATACCAACCAATATATGCTTTACTTTTCATTTTAAGCATTCTTCTTTGATACAGATATCCCTTTTATAAATATTAGTATCTTCTTTTAACTGACTTTTCTAATCAATGTACCTCTGAGAGAGCGACGGGTGTATGGTGAAGTTGTCTGCATTTGCAACATGAACAATGGAGAGGACGTTGCCTTTAACTATATGTTCATTCCTTTTAATATGGCTGCAACGTCTTTGGATATTGTACTTGTGGTAAGCATACATGATGTAAGCACACGGGTAATACAAATGACTGCTCGGATGTGTTCGACAAATCATCCTGAATTAGTCTAAATAACATTAGTTTTAGCTGTTATTAAAATAGAGAAAAGGAATTTTGTCAGTCTAGACAATACCAGCTTCTGAAGTACACTGAATAAATTACAAAATATACAAAATGTAAACAATTGCGTCGGCTTCCTTTTTACAATTTACCTCTGTAGTCCAGGAAGTGAGAATGACCAAGCTGAGCTAGCAGTTTGTGATAGGAATGCGTCTTGAATAAAGCCACATTATAGCCCATACTACAGCAACAATCATACATCAAAATAAAAGGAATCAGCAATTCTTTTCACATTACCTCAGATTTATAAGGTCTTTTTTTAATACCCAGCACGATCTGTGAGGAAAGCCGGGGAAATTTGTATTTTTTACAAATCTAACCCCCTATGCAAAATCCGAACCTGTAAACCGCCAACTAAAACAAATATGAAAATTTACGCAATTATTTTGCTTAGTTTCATATCATCATGACTGATGCTTTCGATAAACGGGTAGATTAACATTAATGTTATGTATGCAGATATGCTAATTATACTTTTTTTGCTGTTACTTACGTAATATACCATGCGGCGGTATTTTGTGTGCGATGTTATTAAGTATGGTGTAATTAGAAGCATTAGAAAACAAAAATATTTAAAGAAAAGTTAGAGGACAGTACGTTTAAGATAAACTTCCAAAATTTAGGAGTCATGGAAATAGTTTATACATTACTTTTCTGCTTTGCATCTTGTGTGCTTGCACGCTGGATCAATACTAAGAAATGTAAACAAAAATGTAATTTTGTGTAGAATCAGAGTAAAAACATATGTAGTTGGCTTAAAATATTTGCCTTTTCAGAGCGAGATCACAGTGATATAAGTGCCTAACTATACTCAAGGTCTCCATACTATTTAGTATATATAATTAAGTACCACCAAATTACAACATGATAAGGTTAAAAGCAAACAATAAAAATAAAATTGTATACATAATTTGCGTAGTAAACAACCTAGTTGTCAGAACGCCATATAAGAGGAGGAGGTATTGTCCAAAGTTCACACATCGGAAGCCTCATAACACAATGGTAACAAACCAATAAACAAGAACGGTCCAATGAAACCCTTCTTTGTAAACATAACAGGCCAGTTCAGTAGGATAGACTCAAGGAAAGATCTGGCCCAACGTATCGCTTGTATAGCTATGGGTGAAGGCAACACATACAGTGATAACTGCGAATAATGGTACTCTCGAGCAGGAAAAATAAAAATATCCAAAACACCTCATATCAAACGTGGTCACACCATGTGCAGTAGAAACTGGTTCCATTCCGATCTAACATGCATTGTAGCATAATAATTAGCTACTGAGGTGAACTGTTTGTAAAAGCACTTGGTAAACACTAGATAAGAAAATAAGTGATAACCTAATCGACAGTTTTAAAGATTATAGATTTACAGAGTTGTAAACTGAAATATACTAAGGTTATCTCAGTTATGGGCGTAAAGACAAAACAAATACCACCCAAGAATTTACTAATTCAAAAAATTTGAAAGCACAATTTATGTACGTAACATTATCAAACAAATGAACTTCATATTTGAATAGAAACAACGAAACAAGCAGGCAATTCACTCTGATCTTGGCCTACTCCCCAGTTTATTGCAAAATGTGTTAAATATAAGTCAAATAAATTTATAAATATAAAGATATACTAGACAGAATACAACTCATACAAGCCATTAGATATGTTAGACACTTACAAATAGAGAACATGATTATTTTAAAAGTCATTTTACATTTTGTGAGAATGTTTCTCTCATAAACTCTTATCAATGCTCTTTTCTATGACCAGAAGGAGAGAGAGAGAGAGAGAGAGAGAGAGAGAGTGAGAGAGATAGAGAGAGAGAGAGAGAGAGAGAGAAAGAGAGAGAGAGAAGAAAAGAATTCTGGCTCTCTTAACAAAAGGGGTGTCATCAAAACGGTGTAGATACGGCTACATCTTGGGAAATGAGGTGCGGGAATCGATGTAACAAAGGACAGACAGAGTCTCCTGATTTTTAGACGAACTAACTTATATATATATATATATATATATATATATATATATATATATATATATATATATATATATATATATATATATATATATATTCTAGAGACACATCTTATAAAATCTTTCTATTTAACATACCCGATATAAGATTACACTTTTCCTTTGAGCTTACCTACTTCATACATTTGTATAATTTCTCCACTTTAGAATATAATACAGATAGTTCAATCTCGATTAACTTCATAGTAGCCAAAGAATATAAAATCCAATAGTTGTGATTAATACAACAATTGATTTATTACTTAAAGAATATTTTATTTCCACATTAAATCTAAACATGAAATTGGTATCTAATTAGTCTTTTCGAATAATAATTACCATAAATATGAATGAATATACGTTCTTTGAAACAATTAAACATTCCATTAGAGTATAATATAAAATAAAAGGAACTCAGAAAAATGTTGCAAAATATGAACTTTACCGTTAAAATCTCAAATATTAAAAAGTCTCTATTCTTTAAAGAAGTTTACGAACACAGACTACTCTAACCTTTAAGAAAAGACGTACAGAATTTCCTGATTCTCCTTGGAAAGAACTAATTCTGCGCAAACCTGCTGTCAATTTATACGCAATTATGAACGTATGCTTATGGCCAAGTATGGACCCTCGTCTAGTTTTCTTACGTTCGTTCGTTTCGAATCAGAACGAGGCTCCTGTCTCTTTTCTACTGAACCGTCCGTGTCTGAGTATGTCATCAGACAAACAATTCTCTCGCATCAGCCTGCTCGTTTCAAAAAACGCGTGAATCTCGTTGCTTACTCAATCAAAGAGAATATATGGAACCCGCTAGTTCAGCAACTTGGGAGTTATGCACTTGCTCGAAGATCACTTTAATACAATTTAGAGAAAATTTCAATCTTGTTACTTTTACTAAACTATTCTGTCCTAATATTACTATACCACCAGTACCACCAGGTAGTAAACCTGATGCCGTGTGTAGCATGTCCAAACAAATAGTTTGTAATATGTTTCAGTCCGACCTGTATTGTCCAGAGCAATTTATCCAGGCTGCTTTCGTCACCTAGTCATGTTTCATCTACTTCTCCACCAGGCTGTTTATCTCGTCCTGTTAAACAGCAGCAAGTGTTAAACGTTTTTCCTTAGACAGATGTTTGAACCTTTTACTAAAGGTACATTTCCTCCAAAGTTAATGTTGGTCTAGACGTGTAAAATGCACAATTGTTTGTTAATTTCAGTGCCATGTAATACATTTCTTATTGACAGCATCTAATTTCATTCTCCCCTGATTCCCTTCCTTTAATTTTGGAGACGTTAAAAATAACGCGTGTTTCACCTCCCGTCCTCTACCGCTTTGCATGGCTTCCACAGGACGATTTTTAATACTGCGATATCTCGTGAGATTGTAATCCTTTAGACGATTATAAAAGTTCACAAAACTTGTTTTTGAACGTATGCAATGTACCTTTAGTTACAGTATATCTATATTTGCAAATAATTTTCATTTAATATTTCCATCTCTAAAATAACATCTTGATTTCATCACAGTTACATATTCCTTGGATGGGGAAGAATGTGATTACATGTTTAAAATAAGCATTGACGCTTTTTCAACTAATAATAACAATAATAATAATAACAACGACAACAAAAACACTACTGCTACTACTGATATACTTTTACTTCTATAGTGAAACCTGTCTTTAAAGACACCCCTTTATACCAACAAATAATGATCTTTCAAGAAAGGTGGTCCGTTTTTAGGGAATATCACATTATGCAAGATGAAACAATCATGAAAAAGTGGTCTTTGATGGCAGGTTGTCTTCTATTACATTGTTGTTTCAAGTTAGAGTTTACTGCAATAATTATAAAATTATCCAAAATCTATAATGTCCTACTTTGTTAATCTATCGCCCCAAAACATAACCCTAGAAAAGAGAGGTGTAGAAAGAAAGATAAATTGTCAAGCCTCAAAACACGTAGTTATCACATGCTAAAAATGATGCCTGGACGTGATGACTACAAATGCTTTATCGTGTGTGCTACATGAATGAAGAGTAAATACGATGTCATCGTCCTCCAAGACAACAGTATAGATAAGTTGACCGTTCTGAGTTTTTACTTGAATAGGCTGCCGAATATCGAAGAACTAACATGTCACTCTGATATGAACAGCGTTTATTTCAATAGAATGTTATCAGTGACTTTATTTGGCTTACATGTCATTAGATGATTGGTTTTGATAAGCTTATCGCACCCTCTATGATAACAGAGAAATAGGTTAATATCTATGTTCTAAAAAGTATTCACTGAGCATAAAATTTATATCATTAAACGAGAGAGGACGTATATAGTATTAACAAACCAAACATTTACTTACATAGAGAAATATATATACAATATTTCCCAACTAAACAGTTACTTATAAAAATAAACACGTATACAATATTAACCAACTAAATATATAATTACATAGACAGATAGCCATTAAGTTCGATTTTTACTACAATTATATTAGATATATATCCATGTATGGACTCAAAGTTTACATTCTGTATACGAATTAGATTATTCTAAATGACTCATTATATACAACGGTTACCACAAAACAGTCGCAGGATTATGTTGATCAAATTTAATTTTAACGAAACGAATGGACTCTATAGATCTTCCACTGACGGACTTATTAAAATTTTAAAGCTTCCGACTGCAGGGTGGGGGGTCATTAAAAGGTAACTACTCTTTCCTGTGTTTAAAGTCATTAGAGTAAATATACATGTGACAAAATAAGAAAAACTTTTAACATGATTTACATGAACTTTCTGTAACATTTTATTTCGAACAACTACTCTGTCAGCAGCTGGTAGTTAGTAGATATATTTGTCAATTGAAAGAAATATATTCAATTTTTGCAACAAGTATATTGAAAGAATAAAAAAAAAGAAAAAATGTCCAACAGGGTCATTTAAGGTTGGATGGTTCTTGCCTTTCATAGCGTTGGATTTGGCGATGATTCTGGTTAATATGTTGTATGAAAGCGGCTTTGTCAGGTTTGTGTGCTTAGATCTAAAAACATATGTTTATGCATGACTAATTATATGCCTTTGGATTTATATGTTAATGTAGGATTGATTATGTGCATTAGGGTTGTTATTTTAAAAGGTTTGGAATAGTTCGTTATTAAAACGTAAATAACAAAATAAGGAGACAGGCTCATATGTTTAAATACGTAAACTAAATAAAACCTAGAAACAATACATGCCTATTTGCCTATCGTTTTACTTCTATAGTACTTTGTTTCAAATTATATCACTTCTCCTCAATTGAATCACAAAGTTCGAATCTGATGCATGCATTAGATTCTTTACTTAGTTGCAGAACGAGTCTGACTGGTAAAGATACAGTCTGACCATCAACCTGATGTGGGATACCAGTCACGTCATCTCGAATTTTCATTCCTTTCTTCCATGATATCATCTTCCACTTTCACGATCTTACATTTTATTCCCAATATTGCAGAATTTAACAATGAAGAGCTTGGAAGTTTGAGGTTTTCGAGTTTTGTCTGTACCACTATTGTATCATTAAAGGACATATCGCTTTTGTCGTGATTTGTATCGAGTAAGAACTGACCAAGGTCTTCCACTGTTAATTCATCGGCGTTTACTTTAATGTTTTTTTTTAAGAATTGTTCGAGTCTGTTAATTGCATTTGTCTAGGTCCACTTCTGTTTCTGAAGGTATCATTTCTCTTTGTTTTTCAGATTTATTCCCTCAAGATTTTTATTCCCAATTCGTCGGCTTCAATGTATTTCTCAGCTTGTTTCAGCCTTTCTTCTGTGCAGCTTTTTATTTCGTTAGTTACATCGTAAATAACCTTTTGTTACGTCACTATCCACTATGCTGTTATTCTCTTGAACTTTCAACAGTCCTTCAAGTTTTAGAGCTCAGTGTTCTTCCTCTACGCTGCCTTTGATCTAACAGGCTGGTTCAAAAAGCTATCCAGTCTCTCCTTTGCACGAAGTGAATGATAATTAAGTGTAAATATTATTGAAATTTTGTAAACACAGCTTTGACTAAAGCATTCAAAATGCTATTGTATATCTTACTCGAGTCAATCCAGACCAATTAACCGTTCAGGGTATTCAACTTTAAATTCTAATATAGAATTAGTGAAAACAGATCACACTGACCCGAACGTGTTGATGTCAACGGAAAGTTTGCAGTGAGATTAAAGGCGTATATGTGTTAGATAAATGGTTTTGATAAATTATTTGCATCGTTTATAATAATAGAAACACAGACAAGTTCCTATTCGTGTTCTGAAAATTATGAACGGAGCAAAAGTTCATGTCTTTAAACTAATTAGTCACATTTGTACAATTTTAGCATTCACTTACTTACAAAATGCGTATTAATACAACACAAATTACTGCAGTTGTGCAGTTTGCTTAATACTGTACACATGGGTAATTAATTAATTGATGCAATAATTACAGTTGTTCATTCGTTTTTCACGCACATTTCTCTTATTTGTTTCCGCTCAATGTCATTAGAAAGCTTTATTGTGTTCAAACAATATTTGGTAGAAAAGTTGTTATCAAGACTTGATTCCGCTCAATGTCTTTAGAAAGCAGCTTCATTGTGTTGAAACAATATTTTGTACAAACGTTGTCATCAAGAAAATATAGTCCGATTTCGATTTTCACAAACATTTAGGATCCGATTTACAGTCCTTTAAATAAAAGATATAGCGTTCAGTTTAAAAATAAATATGAGTAATTTTGCAATAAGCAGATTTACGTTTCAGAAAAATAATAATAAAACACTATTTCTCTCCAGCAGGGTCATTTAATATTAAAATGTGGTTTCCCTTCATTAGCATAGATACAATTTTGATTGGCCCTTATGTAAAGGATGAGACATACATGCATTCGTGTGTTACTGAATGAGTGGATGGAATACTTATTAAAACAAATAAGACATTTAACACTGCTTACATTAATTGTTTTGATACATTTTAGTTCGAACAACTAATCTGTCTTAGCAATCAGTAGTTAGCAGATATATTTGTGAATTTTAAGTAATATCTTCAAATTGCAACATGTATATTTAAAATTTTTTTTTTAAAAACAACTGTCCAACATGATCATTTAAGGTTGGATGGTACTTGCCTTTCATAACATTTTCTTTTGTGGAAGGAATGACTATCCAGATATGATTTTGATTGCTACTGATATAAAGCATGAGACATAACCTTACAAGTGTGTTACTGAGTCAATGGATGGAAAAATTATAACATACTAAATAATGCCCTTCTAAAATACACGCCGATTTTCCTGCCAAGAGTACAGGGTAAAAATACCTACTAATAATGACTTAGCCGTCACGCTTCACTGCCGTCGATGATTCTTGTTCATTTGTTGTTTGAAAGCGGCTTCGTCGGCTTTGTGTGCCTGAATGTTTTAGTTACATAGGTTAATGTAGAATTGATTATATGCATTAGGGTTTATATTTTATATGCTTTGGAATATTTAGATATGTTTCAAGGATTCAAAAGTAAATATCAAAAAGAAATAGAAAAAGTCTCAAATGTTTAAATAATCAAATGAAATAAAACCTAGAAATAATACATGTCTATATGCATATCTTTTCACTTATACGGCCTTCTGTTCCAAATTATTGAACTTGCCCCTAATTGAATCAAAAATTCGATTCTGATATATGCATAGAATTCATTATTTAGTTAGGTTTGCGTAAACCCAACTGGTTTAGTACCAGTCTGACTGGTAAAGATACAGTCTGTTCACCAACCTGATATAGATACCAGTCAGTTCATCACGAATTTTCATGCCGGTGTCTTCCATGATGTCATTCTCCACTTTCATGATCTTTCTTTTTGTTTCCATAATGCAGAGTTTAACAAAGATGGACTTAGGCGTTTAAAGGTTTTCGATTTTTCTATGTATGACTATTATCATTAAGGGTAAGGGATATGTCTCTTGTTGATTTGTACAGAACTAGAACTGACGGAGGTCTTCCACCTTTTGTTCTTCAGCTATTACTTTTATGTTGTTTTTAGACTTGTTCGTGTCTGTTAAAACTATAGTTGTCAAGATCTACTTCTACTTCTGTTCCTGAAGTGCAGCAATTTTCGTAGCTTTTTAGATTTAATCCCTCAAGATTTTGTATTCCCCTTTCCTCATTTTTACGTTGATCCTCTTCTTGTTTCAGACTTTCTTCTATGCAACTTTTTCTTTCGTTTGTTACATTGTACATAACTTTTTGTTACATTATTCTCTATTTATACTTCTATTCTCTTCTCCTTTTGGCAACCATTAAAGTGTAATTGTAGAGTTTTTATTTCCGACAAAACGCTTGATGCCGATCTACCAGGCCTGTTCGGAACGCTATCCAGTCATTCCTTTGCACCAAGTCAATTACGTTTAACTGTGAAAGCTATTTTTCATTTTTTTCTTTGCTGGCGTCAATTTAGGTGGATACTTACTGGGTAGAGTACGGTAGTGTGAAAATCCAGTCCTATAGGGACAATTGGATTTGTTATTTAAATTTGTAAACGCGGGTTGGACTAAAGCACTCTAAATGCCAATGTATTTCTTACCGTAGTCAGCGGGAGCGTGTATCAGATGACAAACATAATGCCCGGTAGTGGTACCTTCCACACTGAACTAACAAGACAATGCTTTGTCACTTGTTTTAGAGTAATATGGTGTCATCGTCCTCCAAGACATCACAAAAGTCAACTCAGACCAATTGAACAGATCACACTGACCCGAAGTGTGTTAATGTCAACGGAAAGTTCGGAGTTACATTAAAGAGCGTACGGGTGTTAGATGAATGGTTTTGATAAATTGTTAACATTGTTTATTATCACAGAAACACAAACACGTTCTTATTCGTGTTCTGAAAATTATGAACGGAGCAAAACTTTATATCTTTAAACTAATTAGGTCATATATTTACAAATTAAGCATTCGCTTACGTATAGAAATACGTATTAATACTACATTCTTTACCGCAGTTGTGCAGTTTGCTTAATACTGTTTACATGGATAGTTAATTAATTGATGTAATAATTATTGCTGTTCATAGGTGTTTTCATACGTATGCTTCTGCCTTGTTTCCGATCAGTCATTAGAAAGCTTCATTGAATTCAAACAATATTTGGTACAAAAGTTGTTATCGAGAAAATATAGTCCGAGTTCGATTTTCACCAAAATCAAATCCGATTTACAGGCCTTTATCGATTCACAGTTTGCATTCCAACGCAATTAGAAATATATTAATTTAAATTTAAACGAAAAATATGTTCCAAAATAGATCTCACAGTTTGAGACTTATCAGGGTTTAAGGACTTTCGCAGGGGGTTGGTGTGTGCAATAAAGTTTCATTTCTTGTGTTTAAATTCATTAAATTTCAGTTATTTTCTCCCTGTTTCTAATGACATCACAGAGAAAATACATTTGAAATAATGTGAAAAATATTTAACATGGTGGAAAAGAATTTTCTTTTATTTCGAACAATAAATCTCTTTTAGCATCCAGTAAATAAAATATATAATTGTCATTTAATAAAAATATATTCATTTTGCAATAAGGATATTTAAATTTTAAAGTTACTAAAAGAAACAATTCTGTCAGGCAGGGTTAGTTTAGGTAAGAATGTGATCTACCTTCATTGGCAGAAATGTTTGCTAGATATGATTTTGATTGGCCTTCAAGTAAAGGATCAGACATACATGCATGCGTGTGATACTGGATGAATGGATGAATAAATTATAATATATTAAATAATGCCTGGCTAAAATACACACTTACTGTATGTGTGTGCGTTGTTTATTTCAAATAATGATATAAATTGTGTATAAAGTTTTCTTTGTTGGCTATCTCTATTTATCAAATCCATGTTGGCTACCTCTAATGTATAAATGACTAACACCATGAATAATTTTATAATTAAAAGTACATTAATATATCAGACTCTATCGTATTGATGAATTGAATATGTTTTCTTTAATGATCATGCCCCAGGACTAGACATCAGTATAACCTGCCACACGGTAGACATCCTAGAGATCTGACAAAAAGTCTTAAAAATACAAGCACACACACAGATATATTATTCTCAAAGGAGGGTTACATACAATGTTAGGTAGGAAACGTTGCTTAAATTAATTAATTTCAGGCCTTAAGACTTTTTCAACTGGAAACATTAAAAGGAGGGGTATTATTTAAAGATTGTAGTACTGTTGTGATTTTTGTTTGTTGCATTTTTGAACTTATCCGTAAAATAGGGTACAATTTGCATACCTGTTTTAAAAAAAAACAAATAAAAAAAAACAAGGGCAGGGATTTTAAACAAGAATGTTGATTGGTAAATTATATAAAATGCTGGAGGAATCTGATTGGTTTATGCTCTGCCTCGTGTCCTTCTTAACCGTCACGCTTCGGCCAAGAAAGTCAATACTTACCTGAATACAGAAGTGAGAAGGTCAGAACCAATCGTCGCCCAAAGGACAGCTTCTATTCATATTTAGGTAAGTGATAAAACGTTAATCACTCGTAAAATCTAATTTCCTTTTCTTTTTTAACTTGTTCTTTTCACATTTTATTTCACTAATGACATTTTATTATTTCATTCGTTTTATTTCAATTTCCAGAGTCTTTAAAATCAAATCATTCAAATGAGATTGGAGTTGTTAGGACTGCTACATATTTCATGTTATTCTCAAATTGTGATCAGTTATTGGCCATTATTAGCACATATTGGGTTTATTACCTTTATTTATTCCAAGTTTCAATTTCCTGTCATATCCACTTTGTTTAGGGGCTCGTGTTTATGTTTCAATTTCAAAGTAGAGAAAAGCGATTTGAGTTACACAATTAAATTTAGTATATTTTCGTCATCTGATAAGCTTATAAAACTACTCGTTGTCAGCATCTCTCTCTCTCTCTCTCTCTCTCTCTCATCCTTGTAATTAATGGCATCCCTCTTTCATTAAATTAGAAGTAGCACGTCAGTCTCTTGATCGTGCATTACGTGTTTCAAGATGTTTGCTTAGATTCATTTGTACTTTTGGAAGGCCCGGAGAAGAAGTTGCAGAAGAAATATGATCAACAAATAGTCTAGCAAGTGAAATAAAACTTGATATATCGTTGACATAAATGCGAAATAGTAAAGAGCCTAGCACACAACATTGGCTGACGCTTTCTTGATACTGAATTTTGATATAAAACTCGCTCTTAGCAATTTGGTAAATATAATTAGAGCACTGATAGAAGTTTAGCGGTAATTCTGTATTTGTAAAGCTCTTAAACTACCCCCCCCCCTCGCTTAACCCATACACTATCCAAAAATTTATTGATATAGAGGGACGTTAAATACATATATTTGATTGGAATCAAGGGAGATATTTTGCGATAATATTCAATTGAAGATAAGTTGCTTCATGGCCTGTAAGAAATGCAGATTGATAGTTACATATAAAAATTCTGTCAAACCAAAGGATTATGCACGTTTGAATACAATTCTTTTCAAAGAACGAACTGTATCATTAAGGTCATCGATGGTATTTCAAAATACTTTCTATCACACGAAATGAACATTGTGACTCAGCAGTTTAAAATTGAATGCAAGAGTGAGAGAGAGAGAGAGAAATACACATTAGATTTATAATGGTCAGTGGAGAGGCAATTATCAGTGTTTTTTTCAATTGTAAAAGTTAAATAGGTAATACTCAGGAATTGTTGTGGGTTTAGCGCTATTTTTAAATAAAGGATAGGTTATACATGGCGGACGGTATAACTGATGGAGGAACAACCCGGGTAAACCTGGGTAAAAGACCCCGACCCAAAGAGAGCTGCTGGTAATCTTTCTCACATACCCACAATGGTCAAGCCTGAGGCTCGAGCCCACGCGGATAGAGGTGAGATGGCAAGGATCGGTAAAGGCGAGCGCATGGTTTAAAACAGCCTCATAACTAAACAACAGTATATATAAATTCATTTACATATTGATGCATGAAGAAAGGATGGGGTTGTCCATATGATGTTAATTCCTTTGTCGAACATCATCCGGGTCTCTTTCCGTTTGACTGTCATAAAATATAATGCCATCATTCTAGTGATCAAAATGACTAAGCTAGCATTTTTCTCTGTCTGTTATAAGGACCTTCACGTGAAAAAACCCAAAGAACTTTGCCCTTTTAATTTTATATATAAAAGTAAGTAACTTAGAACATGGCTGCGATAAAATAGCAGAGTCAGATGTTAATGCAGGAACCTTAACAAACATTAAATGTGCATAGGACATTACACTATTACATTGAACAAAGTTCACGAGACTGTGTGAATGTAATATATTTAAACACATATAATATGCTCAATACCTCATCTGCAATTACTACTCATGTGTTAGATAGATGATGTGTAACCGGTGAAAAGAAGGCGAAAAATTCCATTTGGGACAGTAGGGTCTTCCCTGTTTTTGATAACATGTCACCATTGTCATATGGTCCGTTCTCACATAGCTCACTTTCCACAACCTGATTTCTTGCATTACTTCAGCTGTTGATTGAAGAAATATTGACTGACAAGCAAGACTCTAGGAATACCCAGAAGAATCTCACATAAGCTGTGAACTTCCACACCTATGTTCCAATTCTGACCAGTTCTAATAAACTGCATACTTTATTTGTAGAAACTAAATAAGTTGAAGATGCATTGGACACTGTCACTGTTGACCATTTGCTCTGTGATCCTCTGTCAAGGTGCCATGGCTCAAGATGAAAGGAAAGTCATTACATACAACACTGCTCTGCAATTTAGCATTCCTTTCAAAGAGCAGAGGAGGAGGAATCTGCTGAGAGGTTTAAAGGCTTTAAGTGCAGATGTTGCCTGCTTGCAGGAGGTAATGCTGTATATATATATATATATATATATATATATATATATATATATATATATATATATATATATATATTTGTGTGTGTTTTGCGTCTTCATTATTTTAAACAGTTTTGCTTCTCAATGCCGGAATGTAAATACATATTGTTTAAGCGTGCCACTCTGTGTGTATCTTTGCATATATTCTTTATCGTCTTCGAAAGAAAGATCTCATTTGATTCAAAATGAAGTAAAGCTTTTTTTTCTTCCCTTAACCTACTCCAACTTTTGAGGCGTTATAGACGTATCTATGAAGGTGCACGTGTTTGTTTCCTCTCTTTCCCATGTTATTACTATCGTTCTTATTTTGTTTGTTTATTTGTTTGTGAAATAAAGAGACTGAATAATTTATTTCAGGTTTACGATGGCTCTGATGTGGAATGGTTGTTGCCGAGACTTAGGAAAACTTATCCGTACTCCTTTAGTTTCACGCATGAAACGGTGACAATGCTAAAGGTAACTGAGGAACCTCCGTGCAATCGCCAGAAAATTACCGAATTCCTTACATGCGTATCGAGCCACTGCTCAGGATTCAACACGAGTGTTCACGAGGATAGAATTTCCCTCCTTTTGTGCTTACAAGCGCAGTGTGCAAGTCAGGTGTTTAGTCTCTCACAAGATTGCTTGACGTGTTTCTTTCTCCGAACAGATCTGACAGAGGCAGCTAGTGTGTAAGTAAGCTCGGGTATAAGATAATTTGTGTTTATGTACTAAACCATGTGACGAATGGATTCTACGTTTAACATCTAAATATTAAGTTGTCATTATATATTTGCCATTACGACGTCATGAAATCACGCTGTTGCGAGCCGGGTTGCATAACGAGACCGTGTAGGTCAGGGTTGGTTTGTTTAGCGTCACATGTGACACATTATCTACTAGCTATATCAAACCGAGATAATGAGAGCAAAGTAGAATTCTCCACGTCAGGAGTTTACGGCAATGTCTTGATTTATTGACTTTTTTCTAATCTTTTCTCTAGCAAATAATAACAGCCATCCACAATTTTGCTGCTTTGTTTGCAAATATTTAAATTTCATTCAAATTCATTTCTTAGAATTTCTGTCGGTTTTGTACAGTATGCACGGTGTGTGCCAACTTAACACGAAAAATGCGCCAACAGATTTGGCAATTTCTTGTGATCATTCATTATTTCCATTTACATGTCATGAAAAATAGTTAACTTTTGTAAGAAATATGATGCACAAATTTGCAGTTTGATTTGGCTGGAAATGTTTTTTTTTTCTTTAAAAAAAGTGTTTTCAAAAATTGGTTTTCAGTTCCGCTTCACTCTGAACATTTTCTATTACTTTCTGGAATTGTACAGGGTTTTCTTTGTATGTGATTTAAAATATTCTATATAAATATATGTCAATGTCTCATTTTATTCAGTAAAAAATTTTATCAAAATATCAAAAGCGAGGAAAAACATACATTTTGTCTTTTGTTAGTCTTTATTTGCTAATAATAAAGTCATTCGATCATTTTCCCACATACTGGTAAATATTATTTATGCCACGAGTGAAACGTCTATAAAATCCGATCATATCATACAGCCAGAGTTAAACAAACACAAGCAAGAATCGTGATAATAAAAACATCTTAAAAATATTGTTAGTTGTTAGTTTTAATTGTAAATTTGATTACTTTTGAGGACTCATAATTAGCTTGAATCTAGTCATAATATTCAAAAAAAAGGAACCCTATCCGAATGGATGTATATATACGGTCAGGGTTTCATTCTGTTAAGGATGTAAAGTATGTACGCCGTATCAATTGTATACAACGAGCTGTATACATTTTTCTTTAAAAGAAACGAGGCTTGCTGAGTTTCCTTTCAATGAAAAATGTATAGGACGAGTGATATGTAATTGATACAGCGTAGATATTATACATATTTTTTATATCACAAAAAAATGCACATACTTTCTCTTTGAACTGTGTTCCGATTAACTATAGACAACTGTGTATTGACCGAGGGAGAAAGAAACGTTATCAGATAGCACCGATGACCCGTCGCAGTGCAGCAAATACATAAACGTAGAATGTTATCAAGGAGTGCAGTATATGTGATATAGGACGTAGAATAGTATCGAATTATGCCCCACCACTGTCTGGTGGTGCGTAAAATGAAAACAAAGAGAGAAAAAAGTGGCGAGACGTTATGGACTAATCAATAGGCATTAATCATGCAAGTAAGCTGCATTTCATACACTGAATTCGCTTCATTATACATCGGATTACCTCCATCATCCGTTTTACATGGAAGCATTCAAACGTTTCATACTAAATAAAACAAGGCATACGAATTGGATCATAATTCAGCTAGTCTAGTTTGAATTCCAAATTAATAAATGTTATAATATACAGGATAACGTTAGTATTTAGATTCGCCGCTTATGAGACTATTTCCTTCTTTCCTCAGGTGTTTAAACCCGCAGACGAGCATAAATGTGCCTGGTCTCTTGTTATTCAGCAAACATAAGATCATCAGCGCAAGCGCAGTGGAGCATCATCCAGGATTAATAGAGATTGCAAAACAAGGCTACCTTCAAGCAGATGTACGTGATTTGCAGAGAATGATATCAATACATGAATATTTCTTACTCGTCTTTCGAAATATTTATTATAGTCAAGCCTTAAGACTAATCTTTGTCTCCAATCAATAAAAACTTCATTTTGCGCAGCTGATATACAAATGACCTCTTCTCATTAATGATACCACTTATTTATTCAGTTATTACACTTTTAAATGCCTTTGTTATTGTCTTCTGCTGTTGTGCATATGTGTAATAAACATAATTATATTTCAAACAGATTCAAGTGTCGTGTGTAAATCTAGTTTTCGTGCCATGAAATAATGTTGACATACGTTTGCATTTTCCTGTAAATCACTGTTTTATATTATAAATGTTTTTCATTGTGTATAATGCATCAGGAGTATGCCATAAAATATACGTACCATTTTAACTGTTTCAGATCGATACAATAGGTAGAGTTGTATGCACACATCTAGCAACACCGTTTTTGGGAGATCTCTATCCAGAAGGTAAATAACACTAATTGTAAGAAGAAAAAGATCCAACGAAAAATGTATGGGAATTATAGAAACGTTTTAAATCATTGCTCAATATGTTTGAACTGTTATCTTTGGTTGCTGAAATGGTGATGAAAGGCAGAGCTTTAGCACTGTTAATTTATAGACTTTGATTTTTATTGGCTAGAGGGAAAACTTAGAAATCTTATCATACAACAAAATATACTAGCATATGAAATCTGATTATCCTAGGCTTTTTGAAAGAAACGAAGGGATGTTGCATGTTCAGATATGAGTGCTTGCGTTTTTACATGAACGATTTTGTAATATCGCACGACTATTAGGGTACCGTTCAAAATACTTCAAAATATTGGGATATGATATGGGCTATAATCTATACTGTCAGAGAACCATTCACGAAACAAGACATTTAGATATGATGGGGACTATTTTCTGGACTTCAAGGTAACATTCAAGACAGACACTTAAAAACATTGGGGTATGATCGGGACTTATCTGCAATACCAGTGTACCATTCAAAACAGAAACTTGAAGACATTGGGATATGATATGGACTATTATCGGAACTGTTCTGCAGATACACACAAGGATGGTTGCACTTCGGCCCATTATGTAATTATGTGTGCGTAAGTCTAATTGTGGGTTTGCAGGTAGCGACAGAACACATTCAGATAGGTATATTGACCAGTAGTTTTATTGGTTCCTTATGACTGATAGAAATTGAAATAAATGTTAATAATTCTACATCAACATAGTTTATTGCACAATTTAAAATTTCAGTTATTGCAATAATGATGAATGTGTCAGTTCATCAGGCCACCTATAAACGTCATTTTGTCATGACAGTTCAGTATGATTAATTACTGAAACACAGTTCGTTATTGTCAGCAAATGAAAACATATTTTTCACAGGAATTGTGTAATAGTGATAGTTAGTGACAATTTGATGAATGTTTCCAGATTCTGAGTCTAGTGACTAGAGGAGCTAAGTTTAACTTGATGATGTGGGATAAGGAGCAATCTAATATATAGGTTCTTTTTATATATGTAGCGGCGCTTCCGTACAGTAGCTATGTGGAACAGAACCTGGCGGAAGTTAATAATCTCCTGACAGTTGTCAACGGTACAACGCCACTGGTTTTAGCTGGAGACTTCAATACTGGTCCTAGCCTGCCTGACAGTGGTATTTGTGAACAAAATCCAGGTAAACCACTAAAATTTTTAGATAGCGACATATGTAACAAAATTATGTCGTTGCAGCTTTTCATCGTTTTTGGGCTGGTTACGAGCTCAAATATGAATATAATGCCCTTCAGAACTATAACGTTTTGCACAAACCCTGTTGAAAGTTACCAAAATCAAGAACCCTGTTGCGAACGACATTACTTACACAAATCAGCATTGGACACGTATACACTGCAAAATGAAGTTGGAACGAATATGTTATAATGATATAACTAATTTTTTGTATTTCAGATTCATATAGAATATTAGATAACGGCGAAGCCAACCTAACCCACACTATACTTGATGATTGCACGTTTTGTACCAACAACTCATGGACTGAACACGAGTGCGACTGGACGATAGACCACATCTTTTTGCGAGGTCACACCTTTAAGGAAATCAAGGTAACGGAGAATCGCTATGTTTATACATTATCTAGAATAATCTTAACCATAGTGGTAGTAACATTTTCTATTACTCCAATATGCTATATTTTCCCTTATTCTATCACGTAAAATGTGTTGGACGAAACTTGATAGACTTACATATTACCACTAAAAGATGGATTGCATAATACAGCGTGGTGTAGTGAGAGAGGTGATCAACCATTAGATAAGTTTGCACAGTCTTAGCGGCATATCAACACATTACTTGCAGTTTAGTGCCGTTTAGTGCCGATTAATGGGTGTTTATCGCAATAAAGACTAGCAAATAAAGAACACCTATCCACACTCCTTTAAAACAACCCAAATACTTAAGGTATAGGTTGCAACTATTGTTACATAGTCTTATAAAACGTCGAAGACTTTTCCTTTTTGTACATCAAGACGAGACTTATCGTAGGGCTGCAAATGTTGTCTCTATTAGTCCACCTACCATATGCAGAGGGACTCATCGGGGCCTCAGATGGAGTGATCTACTGGACATGTATGCGAAAATATGGCTAAAGGAAGGTCCCTCACTTTGTTCATCGTTTTTGTAATAGCTGAAACATATTTTCAAATAAAGAAGAGAAATATTAAGTGAAGGCGAATGACAATACGAAGTAAAACACAAATACATTTTATGAGGTTTTTCTACTGAAAGTAAAACAAGTTGTACAAGATGTATTAATATGAATAAAGATTTATATTTGAAATGCTTCGGTGATGCTGCGGAGCTGATTCATCCAATATTTTCATCCTTCTATGCCATTTTTGCTCTCATCCTCAACGAATTGACATTTAAGCGCACCATAGCTTCACCGAGGGATGAGTTTCTAACGTTGGTGATAAGGTAACATTTTGGCAGATGATCACTGAAGTCATGATATTCGATCTTAGATCGGAGTCCAAAGGCAATGGTGATGGTTTAAACTTCCACTCGTCGTATTGGATAATTGAATGTAGGTCTGCTAAGAGATTGATTGATGTTGTTTCTAACTTTTCAAAATTCTCCACGCGTCGCACGTAGAGTCTAGCTTAGCTACGTCCTCCACTCATTTCACATGGAGTCTTGCTTCTTTATTGATTGTTGTGTAATCGTTAGCATTAATCATCCGGTATAAAAAAGTAAAAATTCAATTCATTTTTATAATTATATTTACTTTTTTCAAGAAATGTTTGTCTTGCAATGAAGGTACAACTGCACACGATCCATTGATTCTAAGCTGCGTCATTGTTTGATTTCCTTTATCCAGTTGTTAAATCCAACATGGAGAAAATTGTCAGATTTGTTCAGCTGTGTGTCATCAATGGCATCCAAAATGTCAGATTACCATACCATGGAGGCCTCATATTCTGTCAGCTCTGTATCATTAATGGCATCCAAAATGTTAGATTGCCATAACATGGAGGCCTCAGATAATGCCAGCTTTGTGTCGTTAATGGCATCCAAAGTGCCAGTTCGCCATACCATGGAATCATCAAATTCTGTCAGCTTTGTGTCTTTAATGGCATCCAATGTGCCAATTTGCCATAGCACATAAGCATGAAAATATGTGTTCTTGGCTTCATTTCGTTCGCCAAGGGACATTCCCGGCATGTACTTTAAGGGCAAGTGACCATGTTGCTACTATTTCTTTATTCAGGTACAAATTCACTTGAATAAACTGCGGATACATACAATTTTTCCAGATGACACTCTAGCGTCTTTTGCCGATTCATGTACAAGTAACTGCTACTCAGATCGATTGAATCATTAGTTTGTCCATTGCTTTTAATTCGATAGGTGCAGAATGCGTCAAGGACGACATTATACAAATATACCAATTGACATTCTAGCATCGTCATTATCGTCGGTGGCATAGAAAATATGCCGAATTCTGACTTGGGAAATCCACACAAAGCTTGGTACAACATTTGTTGTTTTCAATTATCATTCGAAATAGTTCATTCTCTGACATATATATTTTCCCTTTTCTTGTTCTTTGTTTTGAACGTATTAATTAGGTTGAATGTATTAAACATGTAATACCGCTTCGTCCCTCATGTGGTGGAAATGAGTTAGTAATGCCTTAACCAGAAACGTGGATCTAATTTGGTGTCGTAGGTCTTTTCCAGTTTGAATAATCACAATTTGTCCAACTTTCGTCAGAGCTTGTGTGCGACAATTTGGTCGACGAGTACGCTTATTGAAATTATTTTGTTTGTGCCAAAGTAACATCGAGTCACTATGGGTTTAGCGATGAAAGCTATTTTGTGAACAGCTGATTTTATTATATATTCTAAACCATGCCGTCATTGTCGTTCTACTCCTAGTACATATGATTCATCTGTTACAGTCCACTGTTTAATTATTTTCGACATATAGGTTTAGAATGACGTTTCCTTTGGAGAATAGATTATTTTGTTAGCGTTCTCATTTTGTACTAATATTAACCTTACTAAAATAAGGTATACTAACTGGAAGATAACGAAGCGTTGCGTTTTACCCGTTTCCGCCTTTATCGTAAGCATGTCAGGTAGATTCCACTTTGAAATGAATGACTAATGTCGGGTCTGATTCCCATGACATGTTTTTGTGTTTCTATGTCTATGTCTAGAAGCCTCCGAATCAGAATCACAAAATTTCCTGAGAAACGAACTCCAACTTTTCCGTTCAATCAGATGTCTATGTGTCCTAAGTATTAGCAGACTCCAGATTTTCAACGATACGTTGGGTATCCTGATCGTAGTCCATACTGCTGGCAGAGGAATCTTTAAAACAATCTGTTACCATAGATACTTTACATTATCTTCAGCATGTATACATGGAGTCCCACTCATGTGTAATTACTCAATGTGACAAAGGCCATTACAAAATCTGAGAAACATTTTGGTACCCAATGCTTAAGTGGACAGTCTTCATGGAGCGAAATACGGGAAGACTTCTCTCACTCATTTGAATATTTGTACTTGTGGATATTCAGGCTCTGTGTCGCATGTTCAACCCCTAGGTTAATTTTAAGTTGCGAAACAGACAGTCAGGCCTGAAAGCTTTTTGTTGGAGTAGATTCTACTTAATGCTTTAAACAGTTTTTATTCTTAGGCAGAGATATATTTTCGTTTTAACTAATAGCCATCTTCACTATAACTAGGAAGAGAAATCCATGTGACGGCATTAGAAATGAAAGTAGCTGATATTGGTGCAGCTAGAGGGAACCCATATGACCCAGGCCAATGCAACGGAAATATTAGGCTATATATTTTTATCTGATTATCCACAACTTTGAAAACTGGCACCGTATAGTATAACTTAATGAAGATTAATACAGAAAACATATTTTAAGACGGGTGGTTTCTTTTCTCTATAGGTTATATTATACAAG
This sequence comes from Sinohyriopsis cumingii, assembly GCA_028554795.2. Taxonomy (NCBI): domain Eukaryota; kingdom Metazoa; phylum Mollusca; class Bivalvia; order Unionida; family Unionidae; genus Sinohyriopsis; species Sinohyriopsis cumingii. The sequence goes on from CM068828.1 coordinate 26,604,306, forward strand.
CTGTTTAAGGTAGAGCTATGAACCACTTGGTATGTATGCTTCTCAATTTGTAAGCCGATGCTTGTCAAAGAAATGGTGTTCTTTTCATGGCGACTTAAATGTTTTGGTTCCCTTTTATGCACTTTTTAGCGTAATAAAGTTTGAGATAGGGAAATGAAACATGGAATAGGTCAATGAAACATTGTTAATGAAACATAGGATAGATATATGAAACATTGTTACTTTCCTTGCCCGCCGAGTAACTTTACAGTCTTCTTTCAAATACTATTTTCAGACTTTATTATTATGAAATTCTATGACTCCACCACGGATGGCGGGGACAAATTTCAACGAGTTAGCTTATTGAATGTAGCCTCTCTTCTGTACCAATATGTTTATATACAGTCTGTAGTCTAAGAGCAGAACCTCTTGCAGATTTTCTAAGGGTTCGTTTGTTTGTTTTGATTATTTGAACTTTTTAAGTTTTTATTTTTTATTTTTTACACAGATTGTTTGCACATCAGATGTAAATGACCGTATATTTTATTACTTTTGAGAGGAATTATATCTAAAACAGACGGCTTACTGTTTTTAACCTGGAATGATTTGTTCATTGTGGTATGTACTGTGGTATGTGTAGTCAAATACTCACCATACTGTCTGGCAGAATTTCTGTGTAGCAGTTTTCTCATGCAAGTCTAAAGTAAAAATATGATGAAAGGAATTGTAGCTCATTACTTCATTTTCCCATCATGCTTTCAGAGAATATTCGATGACCCCAAACTAAGGAAGACGTACCACATATCTGACCACTACGGAGTGATGGTCACATTCGTAGACAACATAATCACGGTAGATGATGAAACGAGCACCCAAGGTACTGAGACCAACAGCGACGCTCATAGGCCATCAGTCCTAACAATAATCACATAACAAAATATAGATTACACATAGCTGTTGCGAGTAAGATTATCACGGAGGACAAAATAGGTGATGGAATGACCCATGGTCACTAAGCCTAGAACAACATAAGCCATACATTTTGTGACAGCAGTCGGACAAAGCAGAATGCAGTAGAAATCAGACTTAGAATGTTGTTTCAAGTGTGTTTGTGTGATATAACATGGGGTTTTCATTATATTTTTGGTGATATTAAAAACTATTTTTCGTAATTATTGTCTTAATTATTTATTCTATTCATATCCCAGGACGTAAAAGTTAACCTCAGTGTAATTCTTGTCTGAATCATTGCTGCGATGAAGAAAAGGATATAATTATATTTATTTACAAAATGAACATGTAAAATCTTATTAAGTCTCAAAATTTTGATCAAACTCCAACCATTCGAGAGCGTGCAGAATTATTATATATTGCTAGTAATAATTCCTTATTCTGAACCGATGAAGTGTTTAAAAACCTAAAGTTTTTGGAATAGAATTACAGGTGGATGTAACTAACTTTTGGACACAGGCAGAAATAGAAATACTTAGGCACAAATGTTATGGACGGGTACATAAAATATAATTTCTAAATGTACTAAGTAAGATGTATATAAGAAGATATAAGTTTCTTGGCTCCTAAATAAAGAAAAGAAAAAGACGGAGACAATGTGTAATTTTAATTAAAAGTAACAGTTATTGTTTAGTTCAGAACGTTTGAAGAAATAAAAGTTTTTGAATTAGAGGCGTGTGGATTGGTATCGATGTATAGGAGATAATATTACAATGTAGGTAATGTGATGGATAATCAGGGACGGTTTGTGACCTGAAATCATGTCACTATAGTAAACATTGCAAGTAGCTATGTATACGCATTATAAAGACTATCCTACTGATAGCATGCGTTGGAAGACAAAAGTAATTATGTACGTCTTGCCTTAATTAAGCATTTTCAACCAGTTTCAGTCACTTTGAAAGAAAACTATAATTGAAAAGCAAATTTTAAAGTAAATTTGTTTCTCTGAGAATACATACCCAATCGCATGACAATGCGAATATATGCATGCTCTCTTAGCGAATCTAGTCCTGTTAATATCAATAGACAGTAGTCAATAACTCTTGCTCTTAGCTTTTGCACCGCCAGGTGTCGCTCCATTCTGGTTGAGCGAGATTCTAACGGGCCGTACATTTAACACGTAGGCATGAGAGGGTTTAACCCAAATGCATAGGCTTGTGTATGTGGGTGTTTGTGTCTACTGATAATGGACGTATTTTAGGAAACGGGGTGGGGGTGGGGGAACTCGATAATAATTTACCTAATACGTAATCTCTTCGACTTTTGAATTTTAGCGGACACTAGACACTTGTTAAATTTACTCAGCTTATTTATTTGATGCAGCCAGACATTTAACTTCGGTAGTTTATCTGTTTTTTTTAAAGATGTTAATATTATTAATCCTTGATCGTTTCTGCGTGGATTAAATATAGGCCGTTCTATAGAATTGGGGCGGGGGTGAAGCGTACGTACGCAGGTGGGGGCGGATTTGTAAAAAGTATTCATGGATACAAGGAGGGTGAGGGGTGAAGCTTTGCCAGATTTTTGCGTACATACTAAAATGATGGCCCCTAACGACGATGTTTGTATGTCATAGTAGTTGGGACAGCTTGTAACATGATTCGGTAATAATAATAATAATACAGTTTTAGTTAGGTATTAATTTACATTTGCTGAAATTATTTGCACTATAAGAAAAAAAAAACTAAAAAGATCACAATACATTCGTGCCATAATACCTCCTTTACTGTTTATGTACTCGTTAAAACTGGGGATAACGGTGCTTTGCATTCAGTATGACGTGATGTAGATACATTTCGTTAGAATGGGGGATCGTCTCAAAATGTCCCTCTCTCTTTCTCTCTCTGACACTCATCCAATTCATAAATTGACTCACCATATGATCAAGCTAAGTTAATGAACGTATATTGCTGATATATTTAACCATATAATAAAAAATAGGTTTAATCATTCTTGTTATTTATTTAATATTCCATTAATGCAAAGAATAAAAATCTGTTAACTATTACATTTATGTCTCTAATTATTAGATTGAAATCCTTATTTAAACAAGTCTTTTAATCTTCCGATTTATTGTATCCACTATGTTATACGGGTTTTGAAAAGACTGTTATATGATGTAGTGCTTAGAAGCTGCATTTGTTTGAAAAATTGGTATGCTCTACACTGATGAAAGTTATCATAATAACTAAACAGCAATGAAGTGATCGAAGCACACATCATGCACGCACGCACTCACTGACACACACACACACACACATATATATATATTGTAAAAAATTAGGACTTCTACGTTATGAAATTAAACCTTGTCAGAACTATTAAACAATAAGACTTAACACCGACAAAGATAGAAAAATGTCTTTTTCGCATTTTGATCTAAATAAAAGCGAGACAATAAATAAGAACATAAATAACCAAGTGAAAATAGCACATATACTCATCGTCGTTCTCGTGGCACAGACGCTTCGTAAAAAAGATAATCATTTCATTTTTCGATCTTGAACAGCAGTTAAACACCCCACACTATCGACATTCTTCCCCATGCTGGGGTATTAGTGTGTTTACTTGGATGTCATGAAAGATGCTTTGTTCCATTTCTTTATTTCTTGGTAACGCTGCATTTGTAAAACAGCTCACTTAGTGAAGAGATGCATGTTAATATCAGATGGTATAGTACGTATGTATGAATAAAGACAGAATCGTGTGCTACCGATATGTTAATGTCCTGATTGAAAAAAATACAATTTAATTATAAAAAGGACATTATACAGACTAGTTGCAACACATTAAAATATTTTCAGTAAATATTGCAAGCAAATTGACCATTATTTAGGAAAATGAAATAACAAAATTCTTCTGCAGACGTCTACAAACTCGAAATAGAGTCCTGTAGAGAATGTAATTAATCCATCAAGATAACTAGTATTTTCATTATTCATTATTTAAATCTTATTGTTCTTATTTGCTGCAATTTCCCGCTGTTATTTGAGATATAGCTCCGCTGTTTGATAATCAGTATTACCCGAATTCTCTGTGCTCGAGTGAGCAGCCATCTTGATTGAATTATTTCAATCGGGTTGTTACATCATGCAATGTGCACCCTATGGTCACGCTTTACTTGATCTATACAGAGACAGCTTATATTTTGCTATAATACTAGGTGTCTAATGTTTACATAGATAGCTCTAAGGGATCTTTGTACATATAGGAAATAGGAACATAAACCACCGAGACTAGTCTATTAAACTCACTAGGGAATTATAATAAAACAGTGGCAATAGTATATTAGTCTCTTCTTCGAATAGTTGTGTTGAATTTTAGTGTACAATCGAACTGGACGTAAATACTGTACAACTGTTATGGATAATACCAACCAATATATGCTTTCCTTTTGATTTTAAATACTTTTCTTTGATGCAAATGTCCCTTTTATAAACATTAGTTTCTTCTTTTAACTGACTTTTTTAATTACTGTATCTCACAGAGAGAGAGAGAGAGAGAGAGAGAGAGAGAGACATGTGTAAGGTGAAGTTTTCTACATTGGCAACATGAACAATGGAGAGAACGTTGCATTTAACTCAATGTCCATTCCTTTTAATGTGGCTGGAGCGTCTTTGGATATTGTACTTGTGGAAATTATACATAATGTATTTACACAAGTAAGAAAACGACTGCTCGGATGTGTTCGATAAATCATCCTGAATTAATCTAAATAACATTGGTTTTAGCTGCTATTAAAATAGAGAAAATGAATTTTGTCTGTGTAGACGATACCAGCTTATCAAGTACACTGAATACAATACAAAATATATAAAATGTAGACAATGGTGTCGGCTTCCATTTTACAATTTATCTCTGCTGTCCAGGAAGCGAGTATGACCAAACTGGGCTAGCAGTTTGTGATAGGTGCTCGTCTGAAATACAGCCAACTTATAGCCCATACTACACCAACAATCGTACATAAAAATAAAAGGAATTAGGAATACGTTTAACATTATCTCAGATTTACAACTTCTGTTTAATGGCCAGCAAGATCAGTGAGGAAAACCGGGGAAATTTCTTTTCTACCCCCATGCAAAATAAGAAACTGTAAACCGCCAACTAATAAACAAATATGAAAATTTACGCAATTATTTTGCTTAGTTTCATATCATCATGTATGATGCTCTCGATAAAAGGGTAGATTAACGTTAATGTTATGTATGCAAATATGCTAATTATACTTATTTTGCTGTTACTTACGTAATATACCATGTGGAGGTATTTTGTGTGATATGCTATTAATTATGGTGGACTTAGAAGCATTAGAAAAGAGGAGTTAAATCAACTTAAATTTAATTAATTTGTATTGAAATTAAGAAATTACAGATGACAAAAGCCAATTAGCCTTCCATCATATTGAAGTGTTAGAAGAATAAGCACACATTTTATCATTTTGACCTTTGACCTCCATGTACCTGATTTGCTTCATCAATTTCAACTGTAAAATTTATTAATGGAATCTCCGGAAGATCTGTGGCATGTTCATCTTCCTGTCTTTCAGCCTGACAGTGGTTGTTCTGTCGGGAAACGCAATGTGCATTTTTTTTTAAAAGCTCCTTTCTCGGGTGTGGAGAGGGGTGCGGTATGGGTCGGGCTGGGGGCTACTAATGAATACTGTTTTGTAGGGAAAAATAAGAGAACTATCCAGATGGATTGTTGTGATGCTTGCGACAAAAATGTTTCAGCTATACAACATAAATTAAATCATAGAATTGTTATGTTTATTTAATTTGTATGATTTTTTATTTTTTATTTCATTATCATTCTGTATTTTGTCCAAGATCAAGGTGACTGTGCTCCTGTCTAAAGACACTGAATCTATTTTTATTTTAGTAAACTAGTAATACATCGCTAATATTTGTATAAGAGTGTGCGTTAAATATTAGGATGATTATCTTGGCTTGAGTCAGGGACATCTTGTTTACCATGTTGTTTATTATATTTTATTAACAAATTGTTCCTGAACGGAAAAATTCCGTTACGTCATAGTATTTTCAGAAAATGGTAATTGTGACTTGAGGTCAAGTATAGGACTTTGTAATCTTGTTTATCTAGAATTGTTCATTCTTGCTTTAGCATCTTGCAGAATCATTTGCATTTGTTGTGTTCATTATTTGATTCGGGTGAAATTATTTATTTTATTTTTTTCCTGTACATTCTGTTGTGAAATATATCAAGTGACAGTTGGTATATGGCAATTGTGGGTAAACAAAGATTTCATTCCTGTTTAATACCAGCATTTGGAAATATATGGTCAGAGTTTGCAGTTGCGTTCAGATACAATTTGAGCAAAATTCTTTATTTAAATATTTAATTGAAATTAGAAAGTGCTCATTGACTTTTTAAAATTAACATAATACTTTATGATGATGGCGAACACATGCAAAGACATTCTGGATTAGATCACTGAGTAAATCAAAATATTCAAGACTATTAGTATATCAGGACATTCAAGGTTATTGGAATACGTCCCTTTCATCATCGATGTCATTAATTATCGTGCAAGGACCCAAAAGCAACACCAAATGCCTTATGACATTTCTCGTGTGAACAATTTTGGCATTTAGCTGGGTTGCTTTGGGACTTAGACTAGTATTGTATCCTATCCATTTGACAAGTCTGACTTTCATTCTCTTGCTCTTCACTATATTTCCAGCTTGTTACCCATCATCCTATTTTCACATAGTTTAGACAGCTCTTGCTCATAAACCATTGCTTCAGTCTCACTCCACTAAAGTCTTAAAGTTTGCAAAGAAAAGAATCACCTAGTATTTTTTGTCTGATAATACATATCTCTTCGATGAAGCTTGGAATGTAACCTGCTGCAATTACTGGTATCATTTATTAATTTCTAACTGATTCACCAATTTTCAATCTCGAACGTTAGCATATATCCGATGTCAAATAAATTAAACGATTCATCCATACCATACACATTCGTCTTGCTTAAGCAATTTAGGATTGATTTTTACTATTTCTATGGATGATTAACAGTTAACTCGCATATTGCTGCAACGTTCGGTATTTCTTTCGCTGATTCAAAACCAGTTACTTCATATATTGTGTCAAGATGTGCCGGTTTGAATGTAACTATATTCCTAAATCAAAACTGTATATCTGTTATTCTTGAATCGTTGAAAATTAATCTTATGGAATCAACGAGATCTAGAAGATGTTCTGTAAATTTAGCAGAGTACAAAAATAGTATTGTTCGCATCAAATACGGAATTAAAGTGTTCCCCGTACTGTACAGGTTTAATAGTCTAAACCATTGCTCAACATTTGTCTTCTCATGCATTTTTGTTATTGAAAAAAGTCTCTTAACCACTTAACGGAGAGTGATATATTTATTGACTTGTCAAACCCAGGTAACCACAATTGTTCAAAACCCTATACCACCATGATAAAGATTTAAGTTGTATTGAAATGAAGCAAAACCTCGGTTGTTACAAGGTCATATTAAAATGCAGAATACATGCATCCATCAAAGTATTCCATTAATCACACATCTAATTTTCAAGCTAGGGATAAAACTCTAAGCGAAAGTATTAAAAATTGATTAATTCCACCACGGAACACAAAAGCCACGTAAGAATCCAATGATTCAAATAAATGATTAGGGTCACTTAACTTTCAAAACAGCATACATAAGAAATGCTATGTTCCTGAACATTGATTGATTTGGATGTTCATATTCAACCGCTCCGTAGGCTTAGGGGTTAGAGCGACCGTCTCACATGCGGGATGTCGTGGGTTGGATCCCCGGCCGAGTCATGCCAGAGACTTATAAAAATTGTACTAACAGCTACCTCGCTTGGCGTTCAGCATTAAGAGGTTAGTGTTAGGACTGGTCGGCCTGGTGTCAGGATAATGTGACTAGGTGGGACATCATGCTACATGTTTGTGGCATGATGCCCTAGTGCTAGACATAATTATAAACTGCAATTTTGCAGACATCATAGCGATATGAATAAGAAGTTGGAAAAATTCGGTTAAGCATCAAAATCACAGATATCAAATTATATTATTCAAACACATGTGTGATTGAGTGCATGTTCATGGTATTCAACCACATGTGTAATTTATTGCATGTTCATGGTATTCAAACATGTGTGATTGAGTGCATGTTCATGGTATTCAAACACATGTGTGATTCAGTGCATGTTCATGGTATTCAAGCACACGTGTGATTGAGTGCATGTTGATGGTATTCAAAGACATGTGTGATTGAGTGCATGTTCATGTTGGTTAAAGACGTGTGATTGAGTGCATGTTCATGGTATATAAAGTCGTGTTATTAAATGAATCTTAATGGTATTCAACTACATGTGTGACTGAGTGCATGTTCATGGTATTCAAACACACGTGTGATTGAGTGCATGTTATGTGTATTCAAAGATATGTATGATTCAGTGCATGTTCATGGTATTCAAACGTACATGTGATTGAGTGCATGTTCATTGTATTCAACTATATGTGTGATTGAGTGCATCTTCATGGTATTCAAACACATGTGATTGAGTGCATGTTGATGGTTTTCAAACACATGTGTGATTGAGTGCATGCTCATGGTATTCAAACACATGTGAATGAGTGCATCGTCATGGTATTCAAACACATGTGTGATTGAGTGCATGTTGATGGTTTTCAAACACATGTGTGATTGAGTGCATGTTCATGGTATTCAAACACATGTGATTGAGTGCATCTTCATGGTATTCAAACACATGTGTGATTGAGTGCATGTTGATGGTTTTCAAACACATGTGTGATTGAGTGCATGTTAATGGTATATCAAGACGTGTTATTGAATGAATATTAATGGTAATAAAAGGCATGAATTGATTAAGTGAATGGTCATGGTATTCAAACACTTGTGTTATTGAGTGTATGCTCTTGGTATTAAACGTGTGTGCATGTGCCTGGTATTTCAAGATATGTATTATTTAATGTATATTCATGAATGCATGTTCATGGTATTTTAAGACGTGCTATTGAACGCATTTTCATGGTATTTAAAGACATGTGTTATTGAATGCATTTTCATGGCATTTAAAGACACGTGCTATTGAATGAATGTTCATGGTATTTAAAGACATGTTATTGAATGCATTTTCATGGCATTTAAAGACACGTGCTATTGAATGAATGTTCATGGTATTTAAGGGCATGTGTTATTTGATGCATGTTAAAGATATTTAAAGACGTGTTATTTAATGCATGTTAAAGGTATTTAAAGACGTGTTATTTAATGCATGTTAAAGGTATTTAAAGACATGTCTTATTCAATGCATGTTCATGGTATTTAAGGGCAAGTGTTATTTAATGCATGTTAAAGGTATTTAAAGACGTGTTATTTAATGGATGTTAAAGGTATTAAAACACATGTGTGATTGAGTGCATGTTCATGGTATTCAAACACGTGTGATTGAGTGTATGTTCATGGCATTCAAACACATGTGTGATTGATTGCATGTTCATGGTATTCAAACGCGTGTGTGATTGAGTGCATGTTCATGGTATTCAAACACATGTGATTGAGTGCATGTTCATGGTATTTAAAGACGTGTTATTGAATGAATATTCATGGTAATAAAAGGCATGAATTGATTAAGTGAATGGTCATGGTATTCAAACGCATGTGTTATTGAGTGCGTGCTCGTGGTATTAAAAGGCATGTGTGATTTAGTGCAGGTACCTGTTATTTAAAGACATATGTTATTTAATGCATATTCATGGTATTTAAAGATATATGTTATTTAATGTATTTTCATGTATTTAAAGACATATGTTTTGTAATGTATATTCATGGTATTTAAAGACATATGTTGTTTGATGTATGTTCATGGTATTTAAAGACATATGTTATTTGATGTATATTCATGGTATTTAAAGACATGTTATTTGATGTATGTTCATGGTATTTAAAGACATATGTTATTTGATGTATGTTCATGGTATTTAAAGACATGCTATTTTATGTATGTTAGTGGCATTTAAAGACGTATGTTATTTGATGCATGTTCATGGTATTTAAAGACATATGTTATTTTTTGTATGTACATGGTATTTAAAGACGTGTTATTAAATGCATGTTCATGGTATGTAAGGGTATATGTTATTGAATGCATGATCGAGGTACTTGAAACGTGTTACTGAATACATGAAAGGCATGTTTATGGTACTTAAAACATGTGTTATTGAATGTATGTTCATGGTATTTAAAGACGTGTTATTTAATGCATGTTAAATGTATTTCAAGACGTGTTATTCAATGCATACTCATGGTATTTAAAGGTATGCGTTATTGAATGCATGTTCATGGTATTTAAAGACGTGTTATTGAATCCATGTTTATGGTATTAAAGATATGTGTGACTGAGTGCTTATTCATGGTATTGAAAGGTGTGTGGCATTGAATGCATGATCATGGTACTTAAAACATGTGTTATTGAATGGATTGTATTGAAAGACATGTGCTACTGAATGCATATTCATGGTATTTAAAGACATGTCTTATTTAATGCATATTCATGGTATTTAAAGACATGTCTTATTTAATGCATGTTCATGGTATGTAAAGACATGTATTATTTAATGCATAGACCTGGCACTTAAGATACGTGTTATGGAATGCATATAATGCATGTCTTGGTATATACAGCAGTCTACGGAATTAATTTAGGCTCTCTTTGAAGGAACGTTTTACTGAATTGTTATAGACAAACCTGACTGAACTTTCACTGAACTAAATTCTCTAGCCGTTCTTCTTACTTACCCTTTCAAGTATATTTCTGCTTCATAAATAGTTTTATACATTTTTTGGTCATTTCCATAAGACTTTCTGAGGGAGAGAAACGCGATAGACGTCAGTTACTCAATGAACGACCTGCTAAATTAATCCTCAGTATTATTCAAATTATAGTTCTAGTTAGATTTATACTTTCCAAAAATATTGGAGAACAAATTATAGGCAATGGTACCAGTGCCTCATCTCAAATTTATATTTCTTGTACTAATGTTGTTTTTATTTGAATAACGACTATAAACGTTCAAAAAAGCTGTTTTTGAGAGCATGAAATGAACCTTTACTTACAGTATGTCCATCTTTCCAAATAATGTACATTTAATATTTCCATCTCTATAATACCATCTTGATTTCGTCTCAGTTACATTGGAAGGGTAAGAATGTGATTGCATATTTCAAATATGGAATTGCATACGTTTTTCTTCCAAATACTACTACTGCTACTAATAATAATATAGTGAAACCTGTCTTTAAACACTATGCTTTATACAAACAAGTATCCATCTATTAGGATATGTAGTCAATCTGTAGGGATTATCACATTATATAAGTTGAAAGAAACATTAAGAAGTGGTCTTTAATGGCAGGTGGTCTTTTATTACAGTGATGTTTCCAATTACGTTCTACTGTAATAATAAAATTAGTCACACTCTGTAGTGTCTTACTCTTTTTACTTTTGTCCCAAAACATAGCCCTAGTAAAAAGAAGTGTAGAAAGAAAGGAAAAATTGTAAAGACCCACAACACGCAGTCATCACATGCCAAAATTGATGCCTTAAAATGATGTCTACAAATGCTTTATCGTGTGTGTTAGATGAACGAAGAGTAAATACGATGTCATCGTCCTCCAAGACAATAATATAGATCAGTTGACAGCTTAAAGTGTAAAACGAATAGACTGCCGAATATAGAATAACTGATAACAGGTCATTCCGACATGAACAGTGTTTATTACATCGGAAAGTTACCAGTGACTTTATTTGACTTACACTACGTTAGATGATTGGTTTTGGTAATGTTATCTCACCCGTTATGATAACAGAAATATAAGTTAGTATTTGTATTCTAAAAAGTATCCACTGAGCACAGAATATATTACATTGACGAGCAAGGACGTATTCAGTGTTAAGCAACTAAACATTTATTTACATAGAGAAATGGATATACAGTATTAGCCATCTAAACACATACTTTCATACTGAAATACGTATACAGTATTAACCAACTAAACAGTTACTTATGTACATAATCTAAAACTCTGCAAAACAACCTTTGAGTCCAGTCAGCATGGATAATAAACTGACTGATCGTTTAGAGTTCTTAAATGTTATATCTTCTTGCGGCACGAGGGTTATTCAATGTCTCCTTCTTTAACTGATAAACTCTTGTAACAAGAATCGAAATATGTTTGTGCTTATGTCATATTCTATGGAGATAACATAGTGATACATATTTCTGGACATCTGCTCGTACTAACGATAACAGTATGAATGATCAGTGTATTCGAATCATATTTGGTATACAAGTTATGATCACGAAATTGTATTCCGAGTTCGATTTTCACTACAGTTAGATTGGACAAAAATCGATTTATGGATTCAAAGTTTGTAATTCGGTAGAAGAGTTAGAATATTTCAGTGGCTCATTATATACAAATGCAAAACAGTAGTAGGATTTATTAATCAAGTTTAATTTTTTTATTATAAAAGAAATGGACTAACTAGATCTCCCCCTTACAGACTTATCATAGTTTCAAGACCTTCCGGCGGGAAGATGCAATAAAGGTCAATTACTCTTTCCTGTGTATAAATTCACTTAAAGTCATTTATTTTCTTCTCGTGTTTGATGACTTCACAGAGAATATACATATGAAGAAGAAAAAAAATAAAAACATTTAACAGTGTTTACATTAATTGTCTTAAAACGTTTTATTTCGAACAACTAATCAGTCTTAGCAATCAGTAGTTAATATATATATATATTTGTTAATTTTAAGAAATATCTTCAGCTTGCAAGAATTATATTTAATGAAAAAAACATTTTTTTTAAAAACTGTCGAAAAGGGTCATTTAAGGTTGGAAGGTAGTTGCCTTTCATAATATTGGCCTTTGTGGAAGGAAGGACTATCCAGATATGATTTTGATTGGTACTGATATAAAGCATGAGACATACCCTTACAAGTGTGTTACTAAGTTAATGGATGGAAAATTTGTAGCACACTAAGTAATGCCCGTCTAAAATACACACCGATTTACCTGCCAAGAGAGCAGGGCAAAAATACCTACTAATAATGACTTCGCTGTCACGCTTCACTATCGTCGATGATTCTGGTCATTTGTTGTTTGAAAGCGGCTTCATCGGCTTTGTGTCTGAATTTTTTAAATTATATAGGTTAATGTAGAATTGATTATATTCATTAGGTTTATATTTTATAGGTTTTAGAATATTCAGTTGTGTTACATGGATTCAAATGTAAATATCAAAAAGAAAAAGAAAAAAGAAAAGACTCACATGTTTAAATATTCAAATTAAATAAAACCTAGAAATAATACACGTTTATTTGCATATCTTTTCGCTTCTACGGCGTTCGGTTCCAAATTTTTCCACTTTCCCCTCAATTGAATACAAAAGTCGAATCTGATACATACATTAAATTCATTACTTAGTTGAGTTTGCGTGAACCCATCTGTTTTAAAACCAGTCTGATTGGTAAAGATAGTCTGATCATCAATCTGTGTAGATACCAGTCACGTCGTATCGAATTTTTATCTCTGTGTTTTCCATGTTATTTTCTACTTTCATGATTTTTCTTTTTCGTTTCCATAATGCGAAGTCTAACAATCATGGATTTAAGCGTTTAATTGTGTTCGATTTTACTATGCATCACTATTATCATTAAGGGTAAGGGAGATGTCTCTTGTTGATTTGTATCGAACAAAAACTGACGGAGGTCTTCCACCTTCTGTTTTGCGACTATTACTTTTGTTTTCTTCTTACACTTGTTTTAGTCCGTTAAAACAGCTGTTGTCAAGATCTACTTCTGTTCATGAAGGGCAGCAATTTTCGTAGCTTTTTTAGATTTGATCTCTCAAGATTTATATTCCCATTTCGTCATTTTTTTTGTTTGTGTTTCCTTATCTTGTTTCAGTCTTTCTTCTATGCATCTTTTTATTTCGTTTGTTACATTGTACATAACTTTTTGTTACCTTATCCTCCACTATACAGATAGTCTCTTCTATTTTTGATATTCATTAAATTGTAATTGTGGAGCTTTCATTTCCGACAAAACGTCACATAGTTCTTTATCTACACGTCCTTTGATGCCAATCTACCAGGCTGGCTCGGAAAGTTATCCAGTCATTCCTTTGCACCATGTAAATGATGTTTAACTGTGAAAGATTTTGTTCTTTCTTACTGGCGTCAATTTTGATGGATACGTTTTGGGTAGAGTACGGTAATGTGAAAATCCAGTGATATAGGGACAATTAGGTTTGTTATTTAAATCTGTAAACGTGGGTTGGACTAAAGCTCTCAAAATGACAGTGTATTTCTTACCCTAGTGAGCGGGAGCGTGTATCAGATGACAAACATAATACCCGGTAGTGTTATCTGCCACACTGAACTAACAAGACAATTATTTATCACGTGCGTTAGTCAGTCGAGGAGTAAATAGGTGTCATCGTCCTCCAACACATCACAAAAGTCAACCCAGACCAATTGATCATTCAGTGTATTCAAATTTAAATTTAACTATTGAATTACTCAAAACAGATCATACTGACCCGAACTGTGTTTATGTCAACGGCAATTTCTCCGTGACATTAAAGAGCGAACGGGTGTTAGATGAATGGCTTTGATAAATTTTTCGCATCGTCTATTATCACAGAAACACAAACAAGTTCTTATTCGTGTTCTGAAAATTATGTACTGATCAACACTTTTTATCTTTAAACTAATTAGGTCATAGTTTTGCAAGTTATGCATTCGCTTATGTACAGAAATACATATTAATACTAAACACTTTACCGCAGTTGCTTAATACCGTACACACGGGTAATTAGTTAATTGATGCATTAATTACAGTTGTTCATCAGTGTTTTCATGCATATGTGTCTGACTTGTTTGCACTCAATGTCATTAGAAAGCTTCATCGTGTTCAAACAATATTTGGTACAAAGGTTGTAATCAAGACTTGTTTGCACTCAATGTCATTAGAAAGCTTCATCATGTTCAAACAATATTTGGTACAAAAGTTGTAATCAAGACTTGTTTCCACTTAATGTCATTAGAAAGCTTCATTGTGTTCAAACAATGTTTGGTACAAAAGTTATCAAGAAAATATAGTCCGATGTCTATTTTCACCAAAATTAGATTCGATATACATGCCTATATCGACTCACATGTTGCATTTCTGATTACGAGCTAGAAGTTTGCAATGGCTATATACAACCCCAAAACACAATTAGAAATATATTAATCCATTTAAATTTAAACGGAAAAAAAATGTACCAAAATTGATCTCACAGTGTCAGACTTATCAAGGTATAACGAGTTACTGAGGGTTGTGGTCTGTGCAATAAAGTTTAATTTCTCATTCTTGTGTTTATCTTCATTAAATTTCAATTATTTTCTTCTTGTCTTTAATGACGTCGCAGAGAAAATACATTTGAAACAATATGAAAAACATTAAACAGTGTTGAAAGGAATTTTCTTTTATTTCGAACAGCAAATCTGCTTTATCATCAAGTAAATACAATATATAGTTTTCAATTTAAAACATATTCAATTTGCAATAAGTAAATTTAAGTTTAAATTATATTAAAATAAACAATGATGTCCAGCAGGGTTAGTTAAGGTTAAAATGTGGCTTTCCTTCTTTGGCAGAAGGGCTAGCTAGATATGATTTCGACTGGCCCTCATGTAAATGCATACGTGTGTTACTGAATGAAAGAATGGAAAAAATATAACATATTAAAAAATATCTTGCTAATATACACACTTTTGTATGTGTGTGAGTTGTTTATTTTAAATAGTTATATAAATTGTGTATACATTATCCCTTGTTGGATATCTATTAACCACACCCACGTTGTCTACCTCTGTTTTATTAAACCCATGTTGTCTACCTCCATTTTACTAAATCCATGTTGTCTACCTCTATTTTACTAAACCCATATTGTCTACCTCTATTTTACTAAACCTATGTTGTCTACCTCTATTTTACTGAACCCATGTTGTCTACCTCTATTTTACTAAACCTATGTTGTCCACCTCTATTTTACTAAACCCATGTTGTCTACCTCTATTTTACTAAACCCATGTTGTCTACCTCTATTTTACTAAACCCATGTTGTCTACCTCTATTTTACTAAACCCATGTTGTCTACCTCCATTTTACTAAACCCATGTTGTCTACCTCTATTTTACTAAACCCATTTTGTCTACCTCTATTTTACTAAACCCATGTTGTCTACCTCTATTTTACTAAACCCATGTTGAATACCTCTATTTTACTAAACCCATGTTGTCTGCCTCTATTTTACTAAACCCATGTTGTCTACCTCCATTTTACTAAACCCATGTTGTCTACCTCTATTTTACTAAACCCATTTTGTCTACCTCTATTTTACTAAACCCATGTTGTCTACCTCTACTTTACTAAACCCATGCTGTCTACCTCTATTTTACTAAACCCATGCTGTCTACCTCTATTTTACTAAACCCATGCTGTCTACCTCTATTTTACTAAACCCATGTTGTCTACCTCTACTTTACTAAACCCATGCTGTCTACCTCTATTTTACTAAACCCACGTTGTCTACCTCTATTTTACTAAACCCATGTTGTCTACCTCTATTTTACTAAACCCATTTTGTCTACCTCTATTTTACTAAACCCATGCTGTCTACCTCTATTTTACTAAACCCACGTTGTCTACCTCTATTTTACTAAACCCATGTTGTCTACCTCTATTTAACCACACCCATGCTGTCTACCTCTATTTTACTAAACCTATGTTGTCTACCTCTATTTTACTAAACCCATGTTGTCTACCTCCATTTTACTAAACCCATGTTGTCTACCTCTATTTTACTAAACCCATTTTGTCTACCTCTAGTTTACTAAACCCATGTTGTCTACCTCTATTTTACTAAACCCATGTTGTCTACCTCTATTTTACTAAACCTATGTTGTCTACCTCTATTTAACCACACCCATGCTGTCTACCTCTATTTTACTTAACCCACGTTGTCTACCTCTATTTTATTAAACCCATATTGTCTACCTCTATTTTACTAAACCCATATTGTCTACCTCTATTTTTCTAAACCCATGTTGTCTTCCTCTATTTTACTAAACCCATGTTGTCTACCTCTATTTTACTAAACCCATGTTGTCTACCTCTATTTAACCAAACCCATGTTGTCTACCTCTATTTAACCAAACCCATGTTGGCTTTGTTTGTCATTATTTTCAACTCGTTGTAAAACCATGATAACCAACCATTTTGTTACATTTAATATATAACTCTAAATGCATATAATTAACATATAAATCCTAAATCATAAAACCAATCCTTCATTAACTTACAAATCCTGATGCATATAAATCAAACTGAATATAATCAACCCTACATTAACAAAAATCCTAATGCATATAGTCAAGCATACATCAACATATAAATCATAATGCGTGCAATTAATCCCACATTAAAATAAATCCTAATGCATATAACCAATAATATATTAACACATAAATCTTAATGCATATAACCAATCATACATTAACAGAAATGCTAATGCATATAATCAACCCTACATTTACAGAAATATTAATGCATATAACCAATCATACATTAACATATAAATCCTAATGCATATAATCAATCCCACATTAACATATAATTAAATCCCAATGTACAAAATCAATCCCATAATAACAGAAATCATAATGCATATAATCAATCCCATATTAACTTAAATACCAATGCATAAAATCAATCACACATTAACATTTAAATCCTAACACATATGATAACCACCTATTTCAGTACTTTTTAACTATACATCTATAAAGCTACAATTCCTAAATGAATAAAAAACACGGAGAAAATGACATAATACAAAATAAAAAACTGGATGATATATATAATTTCCACTACAAACTATAACAGTAGAACGTATAAAGAAATGGAGACAAACTGTATAATTTACTTTACATATAAACATTTGATTAAAATTATGAATTTGTAAATGATTAACACCAATAAATAATTGTATATATATATATATATATATATATATATATATATATATATATATATATATATATATACTAGATTCTATCGTAACGGTGAATTGAATATGTTTCTTTTAATGCTCATACCCCAGTACTAAACATTCATATACACTGCCACACTGCAGACATCATAGCGATATGATCCAAACAGACACACACACACACACACACACACACACACACCACTTGTTTAAGTTGTCTTTAGAAAATTAAATTGACTAACATACTTTAAAGCGGGCAAACCAATGATTGAGCATATGCTTCACACACATACGAATAAAAGTGGAATGGACCCAAAACAATAGATTTATCAGTGAATGAAATATATATATATATATATATAGGATTTAAAACGACAGTATGGACATTCCAATATGTCTATTTTAAAACACCTTTAATTATATTATGAGAGTAAAACGTGATATAAATTTGCTAAAGCTGTTTGAGAACCCTAGAAGTAAAAACATTTTCAAAGGAGGGTTACATACAATCTTAGGTAGGAGAATATTTGAGAAAACACTTGTAAGCGAGTTATACTTAGCACATAACAACAAAGCAAAACGTTGCTTAAATTAATTTATTTCAGGCGTTATGACCTTATCAACTGGAAACATTAAAGGGAGGGGTATCATTCAAAAATAGTAGTACTATTGTGGTTTTTGTTTTTGTGTTTTGCATATTTGAACTTAGCCATAATATAGGGTACCTGATTATAAAAAAAGAAACAAGAGCAGGGTTTGTAAAGAAGAATTTTGATTGGTAAATTATATAAAATGCTGGAGGAATCTGATTGGTTTATTCTCTGCCTCGTGTCCTTCTTAACCGTCACGCTTCGGCCAAGAACTTCAATACTTATTTGAATACAGAAGTGAGAAGGTCAGAATCAATCGTCGTCCAAAGGACAGCTTCTTGTCATATTTAGGTAAGTCAGATAACATTACCATCACTCGTAAAATCTAATTTCCTTTCCTTTCTTAACTTGTTATTTTCACATTTTATTTTCCGAATGACGTTTCAGTATTTGTTTCGTTTTATTTCAATTTCCAACGTCTTTAAAATCAAATAATTCAAATGAGATTGGAGTCGTTAGAATGGTTGCATCTTTCATTTTGTTCTCAAATTGTGATTAGTTATAGGCCATTATTAGCATATATTGGTTTTATTACCTTTATCTATTCCAAGTTTTAATTTACTGTCATATCCACTTTTTTAAGGCGCTCGTGTTTATGTTTTAATTTTAAAGTAGAGATAAGCAATTCGAGTAACACAATTAATTTTAATTTCTTTTCGTCATCTGATAAGCTAATAAAACTACTCATTGCAGCATCATGTGCTCTTTATCATTTTGTCTCCTAAGATAGGGTTTTTTTTTCTTCTCTTCAACCAAATTCGACTTTCGCTTGTTTTTTGTGTTTTTTATTTTGGACTTTTTGTTTTAATTATCTCAGGCAGCCTAGAAAAGGAATGTTTGGTTTGTGGTAAAGCATATGAATCAATAAAATATAAAGGAAAAAAAAAAAAAAAAAAAAACCAACCCCAAAACGAATTAAAAATAAATATAAAGATATGCAGTATTGGTTTCTCATGTTTGATTTTAATGCAATGTGAGATTCAACACGAGTTGCCTATCTCATCTAGATCCTTTCCCGAAACATAACCAAATCATCCAGAAATAACATTTTACATCTAAAAACATTAAAGAAAACAATATCGAACATTTAAAGATATGCAACATTTCAAAGGCAAATAAAATAAACGTATAGTTGTTGATGCTGTTGCTGGTTTAATGTCATTTTCAACACAAGATAAGCTATAAATAAGAGCCCGTCTAACTGGTAGAGGAAGATTCTGGGAAAGTCCGAGAAGAACCACCGATCTACAGGAAGCTACTGGCAAGCATTCTCATATATCCACACTGTATGATCGATAAGGGGGAGGACTTTTATCCAATTGTCTCCCACTACCATGCTAACAAAGATATGTTTGTGCCTGGTAAAGGTGAGCTCGTTAGATTACTCCCCCACCTGGGGCCCCAAGATAAAGCTGTGTTGTTAAGTATATAAAGAATTAATGAGAGAGAGAGAGAGAGAGAGAGAGAGAG
This sequence comes from Sinohyriopsis cumingii, assembly GCA_028554795.2. Taxonomy (NCBI): domain Eukaryota; kingdom Metazoa; phylum Mollusca; class Bivalvia; order Unionida; family Unionidae; genus Sinohyriopsis; species Sinohyriopsis cumingii. Next base: position 26,624,551 of record CM068828.1, read on the forward strand.
AGAAAGAGAGAGTACATTGCAACGGTAAAATTCATCATTTTCCATTTCGCTCATTTTATTAATTTATTAATTAGAATATAATTGAAAGTCTTAAGAAAGTCTAGTTGATATATTTCTGAACGTTTAGGAATATGACAAAATGTATTTTCTTAATTAGTTCGAATTCACAATCAGAACTAAATCTGAAGACAAATAAGGAATGTAGTGTAAGATAGATAGAAAGAGTTGGGATCCTTAGGTATTAAAATAAGGAGCAATATAAACAAATAGTGAAGAAACATCTTCATTATTTTGACCGCAGGTACACACGGGAAAATAAATTAAATTCACTCAGTAAAGATCGGATATGTTAGGACTTCTTCAGTGTCTCATTACTGTATGTGGACTATTAAGGTGACTTTTACCAATATCTGAATAGCGTTGTGACTCTATATCCTTGGAAGTTATATAGACGATAAATGAAATGTAAATTATCTACTTTGCAAAGAAGGGTGGCTACAATAGTTAGGCACTTAGGTACTTGTAATTTAATATAATATGCATATTTTCTAGCTAGATAGACAGACAGACAGACAGACAGACAGATAGATAGATAGATAGATAGATAGATAGATAGATAGATAGATTGACCAAAGTTGTTCTGTTCAAAGAGCTTTAATTCGCGAGAAACAGATATTTCTATTCGTCTTGAATAATCGTAAATCATACTATTATGATAAGTCTATTCAGCTTTAAATGATGAAGGGAAACATACAAATTAAACAAAACTGAAGAATGGAAAAATCAGTTTGCCTCACTGTAATTAATATCATCCCTGTTTCATAGAATTAGAAGTAACACGTCAGTCACGTGATCGTACATTACGTATTTCAAGATCTTTGCTTATATTCATTTGTACTTTTGGAAGGCCCGGAGAAGAAGTTGTAACACAAATATAATCAGAAATTAGTCTAGCAACAGAAATAAACTTGATATATCGTTGACATAAATGTGAAATAGTAAAGGGCCTAACACGCAACCATGGCTGACACTTTGTTGATACCAAATTTTGATATAAAACTCAGTAGTTGTGGTGGGTTAGCGCTATTTATAATTAAAGTATAGGTTATAAATGACGGCCGGTATAACTGATTGGAGGAAGAACCCGGGAACACCCGGGTAAACAAAAACCCCGACCCAATGAGAGCTGCTGGCAAACTTTATCACATACCCACATTGGTCGAGCCTGAGGCTCAAGCCCACGCGGATAGAGGTGAGATGGCGAGGATCGGTAAAGGCGATCGCATGGTTTAATACAGCCTCATAACTAAACAACAGTAGATATAAATTCATTTACACACTAATGCATGAAGAAAGGATGGGGTTAATCCCTTTGTCGAACATCATCCGGGTCTCTTTCCGTTTGACTGTACTAAAATATACTGCTATCATTTTAGTGATCAAATGACTGAGCTAGTATTTTTCTCTGTCTGTATTACGGACCTTCACGTGACTGAGCTAGTATTTTTCTCTGTCTGTATTAAGGACCATCACGTGAAAAAACTCAAAGAACTTTGCCCTTTCAATTTTTTTATAGAAGTAAGTAACTTACAACATGGCCGCGATAACATAGCAGATTTAGATGTTAAGGCAGGGACATTAACAATCATCAATAGTGCATAGGACATTACACTATTACATTGAACAAAGTTCACGAGACTGTGTAAATGAAATATATTGAACATATGTAATATGCTCAATACCTCATCTGCAAGTAATACTCATGTGTTAGATAGATGATGTGCGACCGGTGAAAACAAGACGAAAACGTCCATTTTGGACAGTAGGGTCTTCCCTACTCTTGATGGTATGTCACCATTGTGATATGGTCCGTTCTCACATAGGTCACTACCGAGTTAACATTGCCTTTCCACACTCTGATTTCTTGCATTACTTCAACTGTTGATTAAAAAAATATTGATTGACAAGCAAGACTCTAGGAATACCCTGGATAATACCACATAAGCTGTGAACTTCCACACCTATGTTCCAATTGTGACCAGTTCTAATAAACTGCACACTTTATTTGTAGAAACTAAATAAGTTGAAGATGCATTGGACACTGTCACTGTCAACCATTTGCTCTATGATCCTCTGTCACAGTGCCATGGCTAAAGATGAAAAGAAAGTCATTTCATACAACACTGCTCTGCAATTTAGCATTCCATTCAAAGAGCAGTGGAGATGGAGTCTACTGTGAGGTTTAAAATCTTTAAGTGCAGATGTTGCCTGCTTGCAAGAGGTAATGCTGTGTATAATATATACATGTGTGTGTGTGTGTGTTTGTTTTTTGTCTTCATTATTTTAAACAGTTTTGCTTCTCAGTGCCGGAATGTAAATACATATTGTTTAAGCGTGTCACTCTATGTGTATCTTTGCGTATATTCTTTATCGTCTTCAAAAGAAAGATCTCATTTAATTCAAAATGAAGTAAACCTTAATTTTCCCCTGAACTTTGTCCAACTTTTGAGCCGTTATAGACGTATCTATGAAGATGCACGTGTTTGTTTCCTCTCTTTCCCATGTTATTACTATCGTTCTTATTTTGTTTGTTTATTTGTTTGTGAAATAAAGAGAATGAATAATTTATTTCAGGTTTACGATGGCTCTGATGTGGAATGGTTGTTGCCGAGACTTAGGAAAACGTATCCGTACTCCTTTAGTTTCACGCATGAAACAGTCACAACGCTGAAGGTAACCGAGGAACCTCCGTGCAATCGCCAGAAAATTACCGAATTCCTTACATGCGTATCGAGCCACTGCTCAGGACTCAACACGAGTGTTCACGTGATAGAATTTCCCTCCTTTTGTGCTTACAAGCGTAGTGTGCAAGTCAGGTGTTTAGTCTCTCACAAGATTGCTTGACGTGCTTTTTTTTCTATGAACAGAGCTGACAGAGGCAGCAAATGTGTAAGTAAGGTCGGGTATACTATACTTCTTGTTTATGTACTAAACCATGTGACGAATGGATTCTACGTTCAACATCTAAATATTAGATTGTCATTATATATTCACCATTACGACGTCAGGAAATCACGTTGTTGCGAGCCGGGTTGCATAACTAGACTTTGTAGGACAGGGTTGGTTGGTTTAACGTCACATGTGACACATTACCTACTAGCTATATCAAACCGAGATAATGAGAGCAAAGTACAATTCTCCATGTCATGAGTTTACGGCAATGTCTTGATTTATTGACTTTTTCTATTCTTTTCTCTAGCAAATAATAACAGCCATCCACAATTTTGCTGATTTTCTTTCCAAATACTTAATTTTCCGTCAAATTCATTTCTTAGAATTTATGTCGGTTTTGGATAGTATATGCACGGTTTGTGCCAACTTAACACGAAAAATGAGCCAACATATTTGGCAATTTCTTGTGATCATTCGTTCTTTTTCATTTACATGTCATGAAAAGTAGTTAACTTTGTAAGAAATAAGATGCTCAAATATGCAGTTTGATTTGTCTCGAAATGTTTTTTTTTTTTAAAAATGTTTTCAAAAATTGGTTTTCAGTTTCGTTTCACTCCGAACATTTTCTATTACTTTCCGGAATTGTAGACGGTTTTCTCTGTGTGCTATTTAAAATATTCCATAGAAATATATGTCAATGTCTCATTTCATTCAGTAAAAGAGTTTGTCAAAATATAAAAATCGAGGAAAAACAAGCGTTTTGTTTTGTTCGTCTATATTTGCTAATAATAAAATAATTCGGTCATTTTCCCACATAGAGGTAATATTATTTATGCCACGAGTGAAACGTCTGTAAAATCCGATCATATCATAAAGCCAGAGTTAAACAAAAACAAATCGTGATAATGAAAACATCTTAAATATCTTGTTAGTTGTTGGTTTTAATTGTAAATTTGATTACTTTTGAGGACTCATAATTAACTCGCATCTAGTCATAATATTTAAAAAAGGGAACCCTATCAGTATGTATGTATGAATATATATATATATATATATATATATATATATATATATATATATATATATATATATATATATATATATATATTGATACAGCATAGATTTTTTACATCAAAAACAAATGCACATATTTTATCTTTGAACTGTGTTAAGATTAACTATAGACAGATGTGACCGACGGAACAAGAACCGTAATCAGATAGCACGGATGGCCCGTCGCAGTGCATGAAATACATAAAGGTAGAATGTTATCAAGGAGTGCAGTATATGTGATCAAGGGGCTAGAATAGTAACGAATTATGCCCCACCCCTGTCTGGTGGTGAGTAAAATGTAAACAAACAGAAAAAAGATGTCGAGGCATTATGGATTAATCAATAGGCATTAACCATGCGAGTAAGCTGCATTTCATACACTGAATTTGTTTCATTGCACATCGGATTACCTCCATCATCCGTTTTACCTGGAAGCATTCAAATGTTTCGCATATGAAAATTAAATTGAAACCAATTGCTAGCGAGTACTGCTAGCGAGTACAAAACCTGGCATACATCTTCCACAGCGTTCTACAAGAAGGGTAAAATCCATGTTCTAGAGCGGTCAATGCATGCGAACCTATTTGAGACATTTGCTTGCTTGAGATAGCCAACACTACAAGTCGTTGCTCTATTAGCACGTACCAGTTGTTCGTGTGGATAGCGCATGATCGCAGCAGACGGCTGTCTACCATTTATGGCGAGATCGAGAAGAAAATATTAAATAAAACAAGGCATACGATTTGGACGTTAATGCAGCTAGTCTAGTTTGAATTCCAAAGTAATAAATGTTATAATATACAGGATAACGTAAGTATTTAGATTCGCGGCTAGTAACTTATGAGACTATTTCATTCTTTCATCAGGTGTTTAAACCCGCAGACGACCATAAATGTGCCTGGTCTCTTGTTATTTAGCAAACATAAGATCATCAGCACAAGCGCAGTGGAGCATCATCCAGGATTAATAGAGATTGCAAAATAAGGCTACCTTCCAGTAGATGTACGTGATTTGCAAAGAATTATATCAATACATGAATGTTTCTTACTCGTCTTTTGAAATATTTCTTATAATCAAGCCTTAATTCTAATCTTTGTCTCCAATCAATTAAAAGTTTACTTTGAGCAGCTGATATAGGAATGAGCACTTCTCATTGATGATGCCATTTATTTATTCATTTATAACACATTTAAATGCTTTTCTTATTGTCTTCTGCAGTTGTGCATATGTGTAATAAAAATAATTATACTTCAAACAGATTCAAGTATCATGTGTAAATCTAGTTTTCGTGCCATGAAATAATGTTGACATACGTTTATATTTTCCTGTAAATGACTATTTTAGATTATAAATGTTTTTCATTGTGTATAATGCATTAGGAGCATGCCATTAAATATACGTACCATTTTAACTGTTTCAGATCGATACTATAGGTAGAGTTGTATGCACACATCTAATAACACCTCTTTTGGGAGATCTCTATCCTGAACGTAAATAACACTAATTGTAAGAAGATAAAATCCAACGAAAAAGGTATGAGAATTATAGAAACGTTTTAAATCATTGCTCAATATGTTTGAACTTTTACCTAGTTTTGTTCGGTTTCTGAAATTGTGTTGAACGACAGAGCTTTAGTACTGTTAAAATATGGACCTTGATGTATTGGCTAGAGGGAAAACTAACAAATCTTGTCACACAACAAAATATACTAGCATAATCAATCTGATTATCCTATGATTTTTGAAAGGAATGAAGGTATGTTGAATGTTGAGATATGAGAGCCTGTCATTTTGCATGTACGGTTTTGTAATATCGTACGACTATTAGGGTACCGTTCAAATTACTTAAAAATATTGGGATATGATAGGGACTATAATCTATACTGTCAGAGAACCATTCACGAAACAAGACATTTAGATATGATGAGGACTATTATGTGGACTTCAAGGTATCATTCAAGACAGACACTTAAAAACATTGGGATATGATCAAGACTTATCTGGACTTCAAGGTAGCATTCAAGGCACACACTTCAAAACATTGGAATATGATCGGGATTTATCCGGAATACCAGTGTACCATTCAAAACGCAAACTCGAAAAAATTGGGATATGATATGGACTGTTATCGGAACTGTTCTGCAGATACCCACAAGGCTGGTTGCACCTCGGCCCATTATGTACTTGTGTGTGCGTAAGTCTAATTGTGGGTTTGCAGGTAGCGACAGAACACATTCAGATAGGTATATTGACCAGTATTTGTATTGGTTTCTTATGACTGATAGAAATTGAAATCTTAATAATTATACATCAGTATAGATTATGGCACAATTTTGAAATTTTAGTTATTACAATAATGATGAATATATCAGTTCATTAGGCCACCAAAAAAACGTTATGTCTCATTCACATCCTTTACCTCAAACAATAAATATCAGCAACACGAACTTTAAATTCACACAATCAGTACGAAACCTAGGTGTTACTCTGGAGAGTACTCTCACATTGCACCAACATGTCATGAACATATGCAAGGCTGCATATCTTGACTTGAGACGCATCAGTTCAATTCGCAAATATATTTCAGTTGATGCCACTAAAACACTTGTACTTTCACAATGGTCAAAATGATCATTTACCCAACTTTGAAAAATCGTTGTTGTGAAAATCTTGGCCAAATGTATGATTACTAACCTATTTTTAATTTTACTAAACGCAACAAAAGCGAAGCTTCCAGAACTAGATATTTTTCCATACATTTGTATGGGGTAGTGGAAAAGATAAATTGAAAAGGAAAGACTTATGTAACGAGTATTTTGAAGGAGGTTTGCAAAAGTGAGATATAAACATTCTTGTTCATTCGCTTAAGCTCACATGGTTAAGAAGACCTCTAAACCTAAATTGAAAGTTATTTTCACAAATTCCGCACTAAATATAGACTTGTTTTTTCTTCTCCTTTGGAATCAATGTAAGAACAAAAGTGAGAAACACTTTGAATAAATTCAGGACTGACGTTCGAATTGCATAATAAATTTACGGTTGAGGATCTGAAGATTTTCTTAAAACTTAACTAATGATGATGCAGTGGGTGAAAAGGGAATTTTGTATGTAAATTATTTACTTAATAAAAACGGTTCAAGTATTACAATAGATGATGTTTGTAATAAGTTTGAAATGCATGTCAATATCATAGGATTTCAAAACATTGCTCAGGATCCTTCAGTTCTTTCCAATAAATTTCATATAAACCTTATGTCAAATATTTCTGGCCCGTTTTGTTTACAGTATGCTGTAAGGTTGCTCATTAAGAAAAAAGGCTGTTAAAGTGTGCATCAAAAACTAAATGCTAATAATTCTAGGCCAACATCAGTATTGAACTGGTGTCAGGAATATGAGCTGATAGATAATAGTGACTGGAAGAAATAATTTTGCTTTCCTTTTAAAATAACTATGTATCTTAAATTGAATGTATGTATGTATGTATGTATGTATGCATGTATGTATGTATTTGTATGTATGTAGGTAGGTAGGTAGGTAGTTATGAATGTATGTATGTATGCATGTATGTATGTATGTATGTATGTATGTGTATGTATGTATGTATGTGTATGTATGTATGTGTGTGTATGTATGTATGTATATGCGTATGTATGTCTGTATGTCTGTATGGAAGGACGGATGAATGAATGGATGGAAGGTTGGAAGTGTGTGAGTAGTTGTGTGTGTATGTGTAGGCATGTAGGTATGTGGCTACATATATATAGGTTTGTGTATAATTATATGTGTACGTGTTGAAAATGGTTACAATAAATACTTTCTTTTGTTCTCTCTCTCTCTCTCTCTCTCTCTCGTAGCCATTATTAAATTCTGTATTTGGTTTAGAACTAAAACTATAGATTAGTGCTAATCATTATGCCGTGTAAAGGAATGTGCACTTACACTGAAATGTGAGATAGTCAGTACAATAGTTCCGCGATCTACTGCTATCTATATACGGGGAATAATAAACATTGAAAACTACGTGAATCCACAGAGGGATTTTCGCCTTGTCTGTATTTGAAAATAATCAAAGTCGCCAAATAAAAAATGCAGATTATATGACAAATGGTCAAATCTTCATTTGCTTTGAATTTTATATGATGGTTGCGGTTTGTAAGTGTAATTGCATCCACTACATAGTCCAATCACGTTAGCTTGTAGAATCTTATATCATATAATGTTTTAATACAAGAAGTTTCCGGCAACTGGGCCAAAACAGAATGCAGCAACATGAAAAGCTGTGTAATTCTGTAATTGTATTTTACTTATAGAATTAATTTCTTTTTGACACATTTTCTAAACACTAGTTTAATCAGCGTAGCTGGTAAATTTAACCAATGTAAGATTGGATTATGTGTCAAATGATTGGCTATCATGTTTAATTCGGGTACCGATAGCCTACGGGCACCGAAAAGAACACAATGGAGCGACACTCAAGTCAAGAGTTTGCATGTTGATTACTATGCATATTTATAGAGTGACGCTATGAATAGGTTCTATGTAATTATATTTTGGAGAGTTCAGGGGTGAACGCTTGTTGCATTAAAGACGGACATTTCAATGGATGCCATGTTATGGCTATGACCAGAAGGAAAATACTCGGATTATGTTGAGAGTTGGTGTTGGTGTTGTTGTGGTAAGGAAAGGCTCTCAATCTGTCTTTACTTCATAGATTAATTTATTTTGGAATGTTAGGTCGGGGCATATTACTGTAAGAATGAAGTGATAGACAGTTTCTGAGTTATTATTTAGAAGCCACTTTCGAGGGGTTCGGGACGAAAATCAAGCGTCAATATGGTTCTTCCTAATTACACTATTATTTTATGCTTAGAAAGTGTATGTACCGGAATGCATGATTTGGATACCAATGGGTTTCAAGTTAGTAGATGTGTTTGACTGCAGGGGTAACGAGGGACATGGATGCATGATCTAGGAGCAATGTTGTTTACAAGAAATAACATGTAAGGGCAATATTTCCAAGGTAGATATAAAGATAGTTGCATGCTTTAATGTGGGTGGGCATAACATCCTTCTCAAATATACCGCTCGGATGGACTAGTGTTTAGAGCGTCAGCCTCAGATGCGGGCGGTCGCGGGTTCGAACCCCGGCTGAGCCATACCAAAGACTTACAAAAATGGTACTAACAGCTGCCTCGCTTGGCGCTCAGCATAAGAGGTTAGTGTTAGGACTGGTCGGCCTGGTGTCAGGATAATGTGATTGGGTGGGACACCATGCTACATGTCTGCGGCATGATGCTCCAGTGCTAGACATCAATATAAACTGTCACACTGCAGACATCGTAGCGATATGACTGAAACATTGTTAAAGCTACGTTAAAAATCTAAATCACACACACACACACACACACACACACACACACAATCCTTCTCAAATACATGTATATATCAATTAAATGGGTTACATTCCTCCTCCCCCGCCAATGTGGGATGAGATTTATTTTGATGAGGAAAGAGCAAATACCATTTCCTAAACATTTAATGAAGCATGTTTCATCAAATCCTTACATATATTTATATCTTTAACATTGGGTTGCCACCACAATACAGCCGCTGACAACATCATCGATTGTGATATGATGCCAGTTATCTGAATATAGATATGTTTCTGAAATAATCAATTTTTATGAAACAAAACCGAAAATTTAGTTACTGCTAAGTGATTTTATTTCATCCACAAGTTTAGTATTTAATGCAAAAACTGTTAGGTTTATACAAAAACTGTTAGTATGCCATCGAACATTATAGATCAGTTTATAGTTTGCTACACTGTTGTTGTAAAATGTTTAATTAGCTTGCATAACATTTTGTAAGTTAGTTCAAGTCATGACAAAATATAAACTGACCCATTTCGTTCAAGCCTTTAAACAAGGACATCGAGCAATAAAATGTAACTACTAAAGTCATCCAATTCAGTCAATTATTCACGAATTTCACTCTAGTGCTGGTGAATATTTCTATACATAATGTGATAATAAAACAGTTTCAGACAGGTACAAAGGTAATACTTGCTGACAAATACATAGTGCATCATAAATGTTGTGCTAGTTCTCTAGATCTGGTAACAAGACCATGCAGAGGCACTGACAATATACGGAATATGTGGAACAAAGACTGAGATGTGTAAATTGAACACCCCAATATCTATTGTAAATTAAAGTGCAACATTCTAAATGTTACATATGATAATTGAATTACATCTAGGTCACTGATATTTAGTCCTCAACCGGATTATTCAAAACAATTCTGAAAGTTCTAAAAAAGTTACAAATTATCAAATGATTAGGGCGTTGACCCTGAGCTAAAGGTTCAAAGTGAAAATGTTTTGAGATTAACAGTACAAAGCATCAATTATATGTAATTTAGTGGTAGAGACTTCCCATAAAAGGTGGCAAAATCCATACGAGAAGTCAAACCATAGCTGTTGTAAAGGATAGTCACTCTTTACTGCGATAAAATTGGCTGTTTGATTTAATACGTGTCATATGTTGACACATTTTTTGCCATTGGTAGAATAGGCCAATCATAGCTTACGTATCACTAGTGGTTCCAAGGATTTCCAACCCAAGTGGATGATCGTGGACCAGAGCCTTGGCAAGAAAACAAATAAAAAGGTAATGTTGAATGTTATTAAATAGGACGCAGCCAATCCACAAAAAAGATTTTAGTAGTTTGAAATACTAACCAAATATTATCAATTGAGCATTAGTATGATTAGAATCTGCGTACAAATTAAAATTGCGCAATTATTTTAAAGGACTTTAAGTTTTAAGGATTGCACCTTAAATTTAGAACCTGGTAAACTCGAAGAATGTGATATGAAAATTTTCTGGAATCTTTAAAAAAGGTATAAAATATTTATTAATGGTTAAATTTGAACAAAAATATTACAATGTACTCAATAGACTTCTTCTGAACCAACTGTCCCTCAGACACTGGTAATACATGGATTGGGTTAGTTATGTCCACATGAAACTTGTAGCGATCATAGTATTTGGAGAATGTATATTTTCAGACCTCATACGTTTTGTCTGATAATTGAGACCTTTTTTGAATAGACTGAATACGTCAAACTTAATTTTTTTAAAGTACTTATATTTCTGACGTTTCCTGTTTCTACTGATTTTATAATTAACATGACTGTTATTCGTTGATTGAATTCAGAGTACAAAATAACTAGATGTCGAATGATCAAAACACTTTCACTTCTGAAAACTAATATGGAGTGAATACTCTCCTCTTTTGGTATTACTCTTTCCCAGCATTTTCTTTATTGTAAACTGAAGAGGGGCTTGCATCTTATTAATAATTACTGTGCTTCATTAAACAACAAATTATATATACACCCAGAAGTACAGCGGGAAGTTGGTGCATACATAAATTATGTATACTATTAAAATTATATTTATTTTTGATTGACTCAAATATATTATCCAAGAAACAACAATACTAATAATACCACTACTGCTAATACAACAACAACAACAACAACTACTACTACTACTACTACTACAAATATATTCCTAAAGAAAGCATGTCAAAAATGAGTTCAAGCAATCATATAAAGGCTTTTGTTTTAAAATGTAGTCATAATGACATATCAATAAATATGTAAAGAATATTAAACACAGTCTGAATAGAAGAACTGAGTACTACAAAATATCATAATCCATAACAATACTTAAATTAATCTAAAACAATAATATACGGTATTTGCTTCTAGTTCTATGTTATCAAATAAATCAGCATATTAAGTATTAGATTTATGCTTAAAATAAAATTCTGGGATAAAATCCATAAAACAACTTGGCATAGGAATTATAACACAAAAGCATGCTCAATTTTAACAAAGAAGTAAACAACTATATAACTAGTACATTACGCAAGTAACATATTCATTTAAATGATGTTAACGTTAGAACATCCAGCATCTTTTTAAATATCGTTATGTATGCACCAGTGAACAATCTATTATTTAGATTTTCATACATGTTCAAATAATCAAACTATGATAGGTTTTGTTTTGTTTTCTGAGTACATTTTGCAAATTCTTTATAAGAAATATTTCTCTGTATCAAACAGTAGATTCAAAAAAATAATTCAAACGGTTATGGATTGATGATTGTTGAAAACTTATTAAGAAATACAGGATAACAATAGGGTTTGCTTATTTTTGGAATGCATCAATAAATTAGAGTGTGTAGCGAATTACAGTATGGGGAGAATTAGACAATGCAGAATAAGTGTATGACACGTTCGATACATTATATAATATCAATGGAAAAAGACACAAAATAAGAAAATAACTGTAAAAAATGAAATAGTGAAATTTGTAATAGCATACACCTTCTGGCCAAGAACACTTGCTCATAAAGCAATTTTATCCACAATGTTTTATTCCTGATCCATACTCTAATTAATGAGCCTTTACAAACTGATTACAATATTGTGTTCCTTGGTAAGTATTTTCGTATAGTTTATACCAAATATTGGTGACATATTTTTATAATACAGACAAGAGAAAAAAATATAAGATTGGTAACGACAGCTACATATGTATAAAACATGTATCAAGTACCCTCAGTACCAAAATATATTAAATATTAAAGATTGCTGAGAATATGTGTCTTGTCATTTGGACATATGCGCTGGAAAGACCTTATCATTATTGCTGCCACCACCTATGCTACTACATTTGGTATCATGCTTCCCATGGCCTGTGTATTTCTTTAAGAAAGGTTGGTTAAACGTATATTTACATTAAAACAAATTAAATAAACAAGACGACTTTTAAACCTAGAATCCTTGGGATAATTATGTATTTTGTATGTATTTGAGCAACTTATGCACATATCATCATGTGGCATATTAGTAAATGTTAAAATATTTAGTATTTCCCTGCATGTCTGAGAAACATTATAGTTAAACCTGCCAGAATGGACACATCTATAGGAAATATACCTGTTTAATAATGAAAACTTAAAAGCACCATTCTTTAACATAAACTCCAAAGCTAATATCTACACAAGGAATACATGTCCACGAAAAAAAAAATCTTAATTTCCCATGTATATCATTGAAAAACATTCTTCACCGTATAATCAGAATATCTAAATATAAAATGATCTGCATGATTGTATTAATCCTGTTATTGTACGATAAATAATGTTCACTGATGAGGGTTCATAGGCAGTAGTATCCTTTGAATTTGATAGGTGGCAGCACTAATAAACGTAATCCAGTATTATATCCTGTCCTACGGATAATGGATGTTATCTAGCGGAGTTTATAAATACGGAGAGCTGATTTATCTGAGCTAATGATGGAGTTAATCGATTGGTAAACAATATTAAACATCATCACATATGCTCATACGTTCATAAATTATGAACACATTTATTTTCACACAAATTGTTTTCTTGTCTAAAATATTTTGTTAACAGATGCATTTTCAGACAATTATATAATTCAGGAAATTATCAACGTTTTGGGGTAACGAATTCGATCGATATTTAATTGATGGTGGAATATAGGCTTTACACATGTTTTCATCTTTCATGAAACTGTTTATTTTGAATTAAATGAAATAACGTTTCAAACATTTAAAAGTGTTACTACATATTTAAATGAAGAAGTAGCAATTTTGAAATATATTTGTGTGTAAAGAGACAGACACATTTCGTTTTGATACAAAACCAACTGTAAAACTGTAAGGACTAGTTAGTTCTATTGCAGAGATTATCGGTTGTTGCTATATATATATTCTGTATAAGTACCTTTTGTGCACTTCCAGGCTTGATGTTGAAAATTATTATTTTTCATCTTCGATCCCAATACATTTTCGTGTTTCGTTTTCAAAGAAACGTTTCTTCAGCATAAGATAAATTAACAAATTAATGAATGTAAGAAGATATTGACAAAAGAATGTGCAATTTCATCAGGAAAGTAAATAATAATAATAATAATAATAATAATAATAATAATAATAATTCATATGAAACATTAAACAATATGTCTACTTTGTAGAGATTATTTTTACTTATTGGTGATTAACTTTTCAAGTTGTTGCAGGAATCATAACTTTGATTCACATTTTGAAAATGATTTAGGTTTTAGATTAAAAGGGTATTATTATCTTTAGTAGGAAGGTTATGTGTCCTTAATTAAAATGGGCATTTGACTTGATATTATGGCCATACATGCGTGATCTTAATAAATTGTATTGATTTGATTTAAGAGACTTTCAACGCATTAGAGTGTTTTTAGAACAGGGACGTAGAAGAACGATAAGGAGAAATCTGACTTCCCTATTCTTAATACAAATTGAGGATAAGAAAATGAAGCCATTAGCACTAAATTTTGATGTATAATAGATTGGTGATAAACTGGTAGCAGAATGACACAACATTATTAAAATATACTTTATTAAAATATACTTTATTAAAATATACTTTTTATTATCTAATGAGCTGAATTGCAATTTTAGTGGTTTCCAGTACTAATATAATGTTTATATTGGGTCTCTGAATAATATAAATAAAATTACTTGTTTTCGTTTATGTTTATATTATGAATCATTCATTCCTAGAGATAATAAATTACTTAAAATCTGTTCCTGCGAAAGATTAAATTTAAAGAGAGACCAAATATGTCGACCAGATGTTTTTGTGTATCCACCTATAAGGAAGATAGCTGGCCATGATTCGTCATTGTTCTTATGTATGAACAAATAAAATTATAATTGAAAAGAAACATACGCAGTAGTTATCAAACAAATGTCATAGCTGAATGACCCTTTGAGCGATGGGGTTTATGATCCACACATAAAATGCTGATGGGGTGACGGACACATAGAAAGAGTTACAAAACGATTGCATTATCTTCCGATACGCATGGATTTACTGGAGGAGAAGAAAATCACGGTGAGTCTGCTATGTCCAAAATGCTCTAGAGTTCAATAGATCACTTTGTACTGACTGCCTTGTTTACTCAAAGTAGGGCATAGTCAGTCAGCAGCAAAACGTAAATGGTTACATAGTTTATCACATAATTTGGAAGCTCTTGGAGCCATATTCTAATGTCCAATCGGTACTGGAAAAGTCGTCTTGGCCACCACTGAAAATACAGTTTCTCTAAAAGGAATACACGAAAATGCCTTCTATTCCAACCAATGTCTCATCATTATTTGACAGGTTCCCTGTGTAAGTTCTAATCTAGAAATCCTTGAAAGTTAAGACATCCAACGTTTCTGCCACCAAATTCGGGAAGTTATTATGATCACCTTGAAATGACAGCGCCCGAAGCAATCAATCGTTTTCCGATTGGACCTGTAAAAATAATAATAGTAAAAGTTAAAAATATTAATTGCAAATATTCACATCAACCCATGTCACATTATTCTTTCCTAAATATTATACATCTCACTAAGTCACTTGTCACCAACAGGCCAATACACAGGGTGATCTCACATAACTGGCAAACAAGACCTTGCTTTCATCTGCACCAGTGAGATCAAATATGCTTTTAAATAATATCTCAGGAAAAAAGTAGCTGCATCACATATGCAAAGGAATTAATAATTTCCAAAGTGTCTTTCTTTAAGTGATCCCTGTAGCATCTGTATTTGTTACATTCTGCACCTTCGTGTCATTTTGCACATGAATATTGGGGAAATTGTGGTAACACATTGTGAATGCAGCACACAAAATGACCATTAATGATGTTTGCAATCTTGTACTATTTGTTCCGATTATTAGACAACTTCAGTAAACCATTAAGAATCTTGAATTTAACAGCTTCTTAGTGGTTAACCTTAATTCATGCTTTGGCAGAGTTTGCCATAAGCGAGTCATTGGGTATAAAGGTATATCGAACACTTATCTGAATCCTTAAGTGAATATAGATTTATGACATATGATCCGATATAAATGCAAACCAATGTCGATGACATTGGTGTTCTTGCTGTGGCATGAAACATAACATTTCAATTTTTATTTCATTTTTGCAAGTGTGCAGCAATTTAAAATAAAATATTCATGATGGAAATATATGTATGTACGATGACTGCTTTGTCGCAATATTTAAATGACACGTATATTAAATAAGAATATGTAAAAGTATTATAACGCCATGCGAATAAGTAAATAAATAAGTTCGTAGGAAAATCTCAAACGCACGGATCCCTGACAATGAGAAGGGCCACCTAAATTCCACTTAAAGTTCAACTGGTTAGGACAGATATAGAAACCACTTGTTTTACCAGCAATATATTCAAATGCATGACGCATTTTGATAAAATATGAAAGTAGAAGACGCACGAATTAACAATGTCAAATTGTATTCAAGAATATTGAGTATCTACAAACAGGAACTTGTACATGCGACGACTGGACAATCCCGCAACGTCTCAGTGTCATAATGCATACGATGGGAGTAATTCAATGGGAGTGAAAACATAAACGAGGCCAAAATTGCAGAGGAATTATTCTGCACGGCCTGAGGCGAAGCCAAGATCTGTTAATAAATGCACATGCTTATCCCCGTACTGAATTTTCTAGAGGGACTATCAGTGTAGGTTCTATACAACTGACAGTTAAAATTTTCTTACAATAGTGAAACGTAAATGTCATTGTGGTTTTTAAGGCTAATCTTTGGTTAGATACATTTCACCACAAAAGGCTTCTTGTTACTGTACATCATAAGACATAACTGATATCAAATAAATAAATAAATATAAGTGTTTGTTCGTTAGTAAAATATGTGAACAGGTCTGTCATCTAGACGTTCTTTTAAAGAGTTTTAAAGTTAACTGAGCATCATGTGCAAAAGATCTACTGGATGTGAGAAGCACCAGGCTGCTGCACATGATAACAAGGAATACGCGAGGTATCTTCAAATCCGTCTTCGTGTATAAGTCTATGTTGCAGCCAAGAGGACAAAATCGTAAACCGATGAGAGTATATATTCAGTGACATTCAGCATTACGAAATGTGATTTTTTATAACACGGAATACTAATTGATACTGGCTGTGATACGTAATTTATCGGTGTCATAATTTGATGCCACAAATATCATAAGTAATAAAATGTTATAATACTTCATTTGTAACATCACAAAGCAAGCGTCCTTAGCAATGCAAACAATACATGTGAAGCTAGACTATTGGCACACTTCCACCTAAAAGCTCTATTCACTGCAGATGAATCCAAACTCTAAAATCACTGAACACAAGTGCTAAGCAATCACAAATCCTGTTGGCTAAATGTTTGATGTCTCCATGTGAAACACTGCATGACACATGTCGCTGCATTGTGAATGGATACATGGATCGGTTGTATCCCACAACCACATCTTTTTCTCAGAAAAACGTGTGGATACTACCTTTTGTAAATCTTGGCAATATAACATAAGTCTGAGCCTTTAAATGGCATGCATCTGTACAGGATTTGCATTGATCAGCTCAGGTAATAGGTGATGTCGCAAGGTGATTGGACGTGATATGTCACGGTATGACATGTGATACCAGGCCGTACAGTCCTAACACTAACCCCTTAATGCTGAGCGCCAAGCCAGTCAATCACTAGAACAATTTTCATTAGTCTTTGGTATGACTCAGCCGGGTTCGAACCCACCACTACGCTCTAGCCCTTTAAACCACCGAAGCGGTCCATAGAAAGGGAAAGGCAGACGTAGTGTGAGAAAGAAAAAGAGAAATGCAAATGAAGTTAGAAGAAAGACAAATGCAGTTGAAGTAAAAATAAGATAGATTGGACAGGTGGAGAACTCTCTGCGTATACGTATCAGTTCAGGTTTTGATGTGATCAGAAAAATTTGATTTTAGTTCCCATATTTTTAATGACAAAACAGATCAATAATATTCTCATTTGGATACAATTACTGATAATTTTAAAATCGACCTTATTATTACAATATATATATTTTTTTATCACACATCGCGAAATCCACACGTCACTGATGGTACTAGAAAGTGCAGATTATGCTATAGTTAAGGAATACATCTCAAAGAAGTATGAGCTGGTAACTAATGCATATCAACAGAGGTTTATGGATTGTAGAAAATAAGCTACCCACGCAGATGCCTAATTTGCAAGGGAAAAATAACCAATATTTGATAGGTGGTGCTCAGATAAGTATGTTGTTCAAGATTACGATAACCTCAGACAGCTCATATTTGTTGAAGAATGCAAGAATTGCGTTCATAGTGAGGTCAAGCCTTTCCTTCATGGACAAAATATAGAAACTTTGTAAAATGCTGTTTTACTGCTGATCATTATTGACTGATTCATAAGATTTCATTTGTCAGTAAGCCTTCCTCTGAGGAGATATTTGGTAAATTGCCATCTCAGTCTCGTACGAGTTCTTCCAAATCTTTATCTGTCTGAAGTGTTAGGAGCTAAACGTCTGATTAAACACATCTGAATTCCTTATCTCTTCCTACATACACATATTGTAAAACGAAAGGGCACATTATTTCTGATTGTTATAGGTTGAACAATAAGCAACAACATAAAGACATAGCTATATAAGTACTCTTACTTGTAAGACGCCAAAATCACGATGAAGCAAACTTCTAACGATTTGAAAACAAAATAAAATGTTATCTAAAAATAAAAGCATGACGGAAGGGAATATCTAAAACTATCATCATTATTTTGCCTTTTTGTTACGGACGCACTCAACATCAATCTGTTCTGAGATTCATGACGGTCTCAATACTTGTTAATCAGTTGAGATATTATTTTTGAAATATATGTATACTATTGGCGAAATGTTTCTTTGTGTTGCATGTTCTCATCCATATAGGTGGAGTAGCAATAAAAAGATTTTGAAGATGACCATTGTCGTGGCAATATCGGACATTAGATGAACACTTTATTGGCTGATATCTAAGCAGACAATCGGATTATTGTTTGTATAAAATTTATTGGTAGTAAGAGAGGGGTAGTGATAACAAATGTATGCTATATGAAGGACACACAACAGACGACGAATAGCAGACCAACCCACAAGATCTTCGGACATGTGATCAGTTAAATAATATGATAATATATTTTCTGCATCACTGACCTTATTAGCATCCCGCCTAGAACCAAGATCTTCTGCATCACTGACCTTAGGAGTATACCGCCTGGAACCAACAGTATGTTCCCTGAGTGAGTCCTTGATATACTGCATCTGTAATCACAAAACAAATAAGATAAAAATATGACATCACCTACTGTGTTTTCCTTCAAATGGAGTAGCCAATCTTTCTGCCCATTATGTTATGCTCTAATGTATACATGACCGAAGTACCTTCAAAATGTTTCCATGTGCATGTGTAATGCATACCGTGAAGGTAAAATTGTACAGATTTACTAAATACTATAAGGTAATGTGAGAGATTTTTAAGATGACCATTGTAGTGGCAATAAAGGACATCAGAGCGGCACCATCATTATTCGTATCTAAAAAATCTGATTACTGTTTTTATAAAGTTTGATGGAAACCTATCAAGTAGTGTAAGAGGGATAGTGATAACAAACGTGTGTTTAAGTAAGGGCAGACAAATGATGATGAATATCACACCATCCCACAAGGGTCTTCGAGTATGTGACCAGATGAGTTAAATAGTACTGTAAACTATCTTCCGCATCACTGACCTCAGGAATATTCCGGCTGGAACCAAGATTATGTTCCCTGAGTGAGTCCACGATCCACATAAACTGTAAGCACAAAACAAATCAGATAAAAATATAATGTCACCTACTGGGTTGTCCTTCAAAGTGAGCAGACAACCTTTCTACCAATTGTATAAATGACCAAATTACCTTCCAAATGTTTCCAAATTCATTTCTACTGCATAAAATAGGGCTAATATCGTAAGGATTTAGCAAATATTATATAGGTAATGTGAACTATTTTAAAACTAAGGGAATGCTATCATATTTTCTAAGGACATAATTTGTAATAATGTTGCACGAGAATAGTAAAGATATGCATTTCACAATCAGTAGTCCTAGACGATAAAAGATAAATTTTAAAGATGTTGAAAAGACATATGAGTAAGACAAATGAAGCAAAAATATAAAAAATCCAAATAAAGGGTGAACAGATTTTATATAAACTGCATTTGTTTAAAAAGGACACGATTGTCCCTTGTGGTATATACTACTGAAGATTCTTAATCGAGTTCACACATAAAATAAAAAGAACAAGACTTCAACTAACTGTCTGTATTTATTGCATGATTTGAATTGTAACAAGAAAACAATATTAGTTTTCACTAGAGCAAAATATCACAATACTGAATGGCAAATGGTACATATTTTTGGACACAAAAACATGCAAGAAATAATTAACATGATCATTCATAAATTGCATGCAAAGATAAGTAGGTAACCTGTTAAAAGCATTGAAAATTTTAGACATGATCAAATTATTATTTACTGGAAATAAAATGTAATACAATCAAATGCTGAGAAGAACTGTAAGGACTATTGCATATTGGAGCAGATAAGGACACCGGTTATCTTATCACATGTCAAAATAGATAACTGAAGTCCACGATATTGATATATGATGCAGAGAGAGCAAACGACAACGATCTATAAAGAGCGAATACTCCGCCAGTATAATGAGAAAATGCTTCGTTCAGAAGTCTTGTGAAGAGAATCTCAGTTAGAGGTATTTGTAAGATTGATTCACGGCATGCTTACTAGGTAAAAACAACAATAGTAGGCAGTAATTGATGGGACTTAGAACCAAATCCTAAACCCAAAGAGATATTACTCTCATTTCCCGTCCACCTCAACAAAACTATGCCATTTAGCTTCTCTTTGTGCTAAAACTAACCATAAGAGGTATTGACATGTTTATTTAACTGATATGACTGGCTTTATATGCTATTGGATAATCTCATAACTTATTAACATCAAGTAATGGATTTAAAGAAGAAATTAAGATTTCATAAGTTATAAGGTAACTGATTAACTATTTAACTGATTTGACTGGCTTTATATGCTATAGGATAATTTCTTAACTTATTAACATCAAGTAATGTAATTAAAGAAGAAATTAAGATTTGATAAGTTGTAAAGTAACTACTTTACTCACCTGTTTCTCCATACTTTCCAGGATAATCTCCTAACTTATTAACATCAAGTAATGTATTTAAATAAGAAATTAAGATTTCATAAGTTATAAAGTAACTACTTTACTCACCTGTTTCTCCATACTTGAATGAACATCCTCTATTTTTTCAGTCAATACTTGCTGCACATCCTCTATTTTTTCAGTCAATGCTTGCTGCTTCTTTTGCATCTTAGTAATTTTCTTGTCCAGCTGTTCGAATCTGAATTTAATAATAATAATAATAATAATAATAATAATAATAATAATAATAATAAATATCTAAGCATGGTAGCAACATACAGTGAAACCCGATGTGAACACCTGCCATTTATGAACAGAATCGTTATGATTTTGCAATACAAAGTTCATATTCGTGAGCCAACACTTCCTACTCTAGACAAGCGACCAAGATTGTTTGGAAAATATGTATTTGAACCCCTCTAGAGTAACAGTAGCATAACAATAGATTAAACCCTACATACATACATGTCTTGTGGGGGTCACGAGTGGCCGAATGATCTAAAGCGCTCATCGTTACGGATCACTGCCATCACCTCTGTCTGCGTGGGTTCGAGTCTTGGGCTGGGCCAATGTGGGTATGTGAGAAATCTTACCAGTAGCTTTTCGTGGGTCGGTGCTTCTCCCGGGTTTTTCCTCCATCATTTATACTGGCCGCTCTGTATAGCCTATCTTGTGCTGAAAAATGGCGTTAAACCCAACAACAACAACATGTTTTGTGCAGAGTTTGCACGTTGAGTGCAGATAGCTCCTGGACCTGGATGCGCACCAAAATGAAGCAACATGCTGAGCCTGGTAACTGGACTGATCTGCTTTATGATGTAAGCTGCAGACATCAAAGCACTTTTATATGCATGACACAATCATCCATTATAGTGCAATAGTCACTAACATTCATATTATGATACAAAGTTCAATATTTAAATAATTAACAATCATGAACACACAGTGAGTACCACGATTCACATTGCTTGTTTATCTGTTGTAAAGTCCCTCACAATATTGGCAATAAGATAATGAGAGATCAGAATTTTCCTCGAGTCGCTTGTCTTTGGAATTACTATACATATTGACCAGAGGAAAAAAATTTATGCCGTTTCCTCAGAACACGTTATGCAGTATTCTTTTTTGTTTTATCGATGTTATTGTCAGATCACCATATCATCAAACGACTCATGACTGATATTTGACATAGAGACAATGATCTTAACTTACTGCCAAGCTGTTGATTGGTCCGTATCATCTTCAGTTCCTTGTTTCCTGAAGTAGTGAAAGTTGTCAGCAATGCCATTTTCCCACTCACGTAGATCGCTTTCTTTACTCTCACTCATGTCGTTTACTATGAATAAATTTTATATTTTTAGAATGATGAGCAGTGTATATTTAATTAATCATTTAACTGTGAAATTTCAACCATACTGTATTTAATTATAAGGTGGTCACTATAAAGTAAATGGAAGGGATTTAGAGTCTTTCTATCTATCTATCTATCTATCTATCTATCTATCTATCTGTCTGTCTATCTATCTATCTATCCGTCCGTCCATCTGTTTGTCTGTATGTCTGTCTATATATATAAGGAAATTATATTTGTGGTAACTTATTGTAGGTGCTTAACGAAAAGTAACTATTTTAAGGGAGATGTAATTGTCTCACGAATTAAATTTTACTTCTCGTTCTTCAAAGGCACCTCAAATAATAATGTTAATTCAAAGTATCCTTTGAAGACTTTTACCTTTTATTTGGTTCACGTGCTAAATCAGTACGCAATATCTGTACCAAGTACAATTAACTCTACCTTGATTAACTGTATGATGATTGCAAATACTAAACCAGTATACTAATTACAGTATGATAATACGTATATGCTTGCCTACTTATATTGTTGCAATAGTAACTCTAGGAAAAAATGGACTTAAATTGACTTAGTTGAAATTTCTGTAGTTTTATTAGGTAGTGAACAGAAAAATGTCTATGCATTTTAATTATTCTCATTTATGTAAATCATTTTTGTGATAGAAAATGATAATGCAAATGTGATAAGGAAAGGTATATGAAACTGCAGTGATTTCTTATCTGATGTGAATCATCTGTGGAGTCCTGTGTCATGGTAAAACAAATCTCACCAAAACTCATTTTTGTTTGAATATGGTTTGAAAGGAGGATGAGATCCCTAATGTGTACACATTTTTGAGCTTAAAATACTCATTTACTTTTATTTCTGAAAAATATACAACATTAATAGTATGTTTTTACTACCGTTTTTATATAATGACCTTCTCGATGGGATATATATCAAGGTATGTGTTGCGCAAGAAACAACATACTTACACATATCCATTTTTTAACTTGGGTAATTGTTTTGTGCATATTGTGTATTTAAAAATTGTGTCCATGATTGTAGATTCTAATAATTATTCTGTAAACAACATATTACATAGCTAAGTTGCATTTGTGATTTTACAGTGTATTGTACTTAAGATAATGTAAATATAATGAACGCTGGTAGTAGCAGAATTATTAATTTGCATATACCGAAAAACAGGATAGTCTGCCTTGGCTGTGTGCAATTCGGAGCCGTCAAGATTGCTTCAAAACAACATATTCCTCTTATTATCTCGATTATTGTCGACGGCATAGTCAGCCTCTTATACACCCCGTGTAAAAGTCACCAAATGTGGGAGGTTGGCGCCGAAAATAATTCAAACAATGAGAGCAGATCAATCAGATATTGTCGACTTGAGGGCTGTATTTGAATAGGGGCGTGACCCACAATTTAAAATGAAACAGGCTACACTTGTACAGGTTAACTTCACTATTATTTTGAGACTGCTGAGAATTCTGGAATCATACAAAAGCGGGCGTCTGAGTTAGATCATAGTGTTCAAGGAAAAGGAAAATGCATGGTTTAAGTGTATTCTAAAGAAATGTCACTCCCATATTTGTGGTGTCTTATATCTTTAAAGAGAATTGAAATTTGAATTTAAAAAGTTGGTAAAGTAAAGTAAAATGGTACAGTAAAATGATATCTTGGCCGAAGTTTCAGCTTGATTTGATTCAAGTAGAATGTATTACCTCAATTACTGGAATTATGTTTTGGTGTGGATTGTATTTATTAGAATAGAACAAATGTGAAACAACCTTAGATTGATGGTTAAGCGAAGCTGGACCGTAAGTTAGATATATATGTTTTAGTTCTGATTAATATGCTGTTGGTTCTCGCATAGGATTATATCAATATTCAGATAGTTTGTCTGTGTGGGCCTGTGTGTGTGTTCGTGTGATTGTATTACCATATTCATAGACATCATATTATTCATGTGTAGTAGAGCAAGGCATATATGTGTTATGCAAACATATATTTGTGCTGCAAGTTTGACCTTATAAGTTTGGCAGCTCATTAATCTGACGGAAGGTATGTGACAGAGTGAAGAATTTCCAGAAGTTAGAGTAGGTGTGCAATAATATTGTCCCTATTGTATTTTTTCGGAACCCTCAATAGTGCACATACGGGGCGGCAGAATAGTAGGAAAAGCTGGACGTAGGAAGAATTAGAAGGAAGGCGAAAGAAAGAAGAATGGATGAATAGGAAGAAATAGTATGAAGGAGGACGGATGGAAACGGTAGAATGAAGGACGGTGAGAAGGTGCAGATAGATCGAAGCAGAGGAGTATGACAGGAATAGTGACTCTCTCACATGTAGATCGTGAAATTCCAAATGACGAATTAACTTATTAAAGGGGGATTGGGTTAACATTGTCGCTTACTGTATCAAATGTACTAGCAGGAATTGAAGATTTTTTTGTTAAATAAATTTATTTCTTTGATTCTTTACATTTCTATATAAAAATTGTTTTCACTGAGTTTTGAATTGCGATATTCATTCAGAGCGTCAGCTTTGGTTCCTGGGGTTCTAAATTTAATAATGCACATCTGCGATGTTATTTATAATACCGTAGATGTGTATTTACAATAAAAATGCTGACATGACATTTTGAATTTACCAAATTATAGAAGGTTTATTGCTTTTGGCATTATTTGCAAGATATAAATATATATTTTACCGATGATTGGTTAAAGATCGGGTTACCTGAATATATTATTGTGATACATGAAGACTATCAACACAATATCAACACATTAGGATATTCAAGGCCACTGACACATCAGCAGTTTCAATACTGAATTAATTCTCAAAAATATTTTAATCTAGCACTTATGATAGAAGATGTTCGATCACTTAGGATTTGATTCTTAATACTGTAAGTTCTCTCTAAATATTCCCTTTGGATTCTAGGGAAATACATTATTTCTTGAATTTTACTAATCTTGTACTAATCGATTTACTCTGTTCATAAGTTTAAGACCACAGAGTTGCAAAACTATGTAAACAAATTGCAAGCTTTTTAATATGTCAAACGCTCTAACATTTAATTAGCGATTATTCTTAATGAGATGCGGAATATTCAGCATAAAACTAACTTTTCTTCTTCTTGAAAAAATTGCGCTAACAATAAACAAACATACGCTTTATGCGTAACATTAAAAATTACTCATGAACCTCCTTACATGCAATGTAAATATTACAATAAATCAGAAATATTAATGAAAATATTCTTAATCAAGTAATACCCGCTTAATGTAATTTAAACACAACTTACAAAAGGGACCCCTTCTTGGAGCAGAAGAATTATGTTGTGAACACTTTTGACAGTTTTTGACGATGAATACTATCAGCCGGTACACATGCTCAATGACGGTAAACGGAGGGGGCAAAATTGAACGATTGCCATATTCATCAATCAGGTTGTTCAGTTGTAGATTCCAATACAAATCAGTTTTGTACTCCTGATCCCCGAATGCTTCACTGGGTTAGAAACAAAAGAATTGATATTGATTTGCATCATTATGATTAATAATGTTTGATAATAAGTTTAATGTAACTAGTCATGACATATTTAGTACATACTCACATTTAAGTTGCATTGAGTCCAGAAGTTTGAATTTGCATAATACGTCCTGCATTCCAAGTTTAATACTACACTTTATTTCCATATTAATAAAATCTATTGAATACGGAAAATTATAAATAAGAAAAAAGCACTTCTACGCAATGTTCTTCGTATGTTCATCACATTTGGTTGAAATGGCTTGAATGACAGGATAAGTAAGCTCGAAATGGACAGACATGTTATATACTCCTTCTGTTGCATACCGGTCACGTGGGACGAAAATAATACCACATGGAAAAGGGTTTCGTTAGGTTTCGTTGAGTAGTTTACGCCACAGCAACACAAATATATTTAGTGGTTAGAAAACCTAATCATCGCACGTTTCTTTCAGACTTTAATTTATAAAAATCAAAATGTAATTAAAGCATTTTTCAATTGTGAGATGATAATATTTTCCTGCGAAGGTATGCTGCTGCATCAGAGGGTTGATTATTTAAGATGATTGTTTCGTTTTCTGTGGTAAACAGTATTAGTCAGCGGTAGGAGTCCCTTGTCATGTAAACGAAATGAAATCTCATAGTAGTTGAGAGAACGTAACATGCATCAAAATCATTTTAACACAGCAAAAGCATAATGCCTCAGCAACAAAAATAAATGACATTAAAACCATTCTATAAGAATGTTCAATATAATATGATTCGTATACATGTGTGTTGTATTGGTTGATATCCCATGTTAGCATAATTTACAATGTTCCAAGAGATCAAAGACGAAGCTCTGAGATACAATAATGGGCCCGAAGATCCGTACCAAATCTTGACACTACGTAGTGTGCCAGCAGATCTAAAGATCCCGGTATGAAATAGTATTTTGTGAAGGCAGATTAAAAAGTTTTCCCAGATCTTACAATGCATGATGTGTCAGCAGCCACAGACGTAGATTGTGCACTGTATGATGTCGCAGCCGGTCACTAATCCAGATCTGATATTGTGTGTTGGAGGAGATTTGCAGTTAATTCTGAACACCAAAGACTCAAATCTGATTCCATGTAATGTAGGCCTACGTATAATATGAAGGAAATGTACCAGCACTCAATCATGAAAACCATGGATCCAGACATAATGCCACCCAATGCACCTTCATAATACAACTTATATCATATATTGTACCATTAAATCAGCGATCGATCCTTAACACTAACAATCCGAATCTGGTATCACATAATGTTCAAGTACGTTATACCCCTATCCTGAACATCCTTGACTTACCCGGATGTACTAGCACGTGTGTCAGCAGATCAGCACTTAATTTATATTCACCACTGATCCAGACCTCACATAATCAAGCCAGTAAAATAGCACATAGTGCATGAGCTCACGATTACAATTGGACACAGCTGACATTATATATTGTGTCAGCAGATTCAACAACAAGATATTCAATTGAAATTAGAAGCAGAATGGATAACGAAGATGTTTGTTCTGAAAGCACCATACGTATCGGCAGATCTGCGACTATGTTGTTCATATTAACGTTTGAATTAAAGTTTAATTCCATCGAATACAAATATTTTACCGACTAGTATAATCATGTTCTTCCAAGCTCTGAATTATTACATTTTCAGGATCAGACGATGATTCTGAGGTCAGCAATAAAATCCTCGTAGAGCGATATCATTGGAAAGCAATCAAATCATCTTAGAGTGCTATGATTTGACAACGACAGTATATTTTGTCTATACGTTAATGTGCCAACATGCTCAATTAATACTGTTCTGGTACCTCCACTGGCAATTGTTTAAATGCTGTATCACATACCTGACATTCATTTCCTCCTCCATCCCCAGCCCCACCTACATTTTGCTTTCTCCCCTATGTCCCACCCTAGTGTATATTTGTGTACAAAATGTTTCATTATTCTCTACTGGAAGAGAAAAATAATTATATCATACTAATATTGCAATTATAATTTGTTAAATGGTGCAATAGATGGTGCTTTAAATACGAATACAGTAACATATGCGGGTAAGGTAATAGTTTAAAGGCATCCATTATATTTACGTGAACACAGCGACCAGCAGGTTCAGCAGCAAGATGTTACAGATTAACATGTACAATCCCATCAGCAATGGTACAAAATATTTTCCAGAAACCGTTGGACAGCGAGAATAGGTCCCATTTCTATACAATTCTGCATCATTTGTACAGTCCGTAGAACCTTCCGAAAATATAGAAAACATTGTTTAATTTCAATTTTAAATATTTATCTGTCTTAAAATGTGTGTAGACTAATAAGCATATTTAGCATACTTGTAAGAATTATATTGAATGATAAACGTTGCTGACATGAATATTTATTGCAGACAATTGTTATGACATGCAACAGCTTAAACAACGAGACAAAATAGGTCATGAATAAGTGGAACTTTGACACATAAATTAATATATAAATGGAGACCAAAAACACCAGAAAAGAGCTTCTCATTAATGCAGTAGTGGATTTTCCGTGTGACCAGTTTACAGTATAGTATAACAAATGATCAAGTACTAGTGTCGACGATTTAAAAACATTCATTAATAAGGCTTGAAAGAGTGGTCTGGTACTGCAAAAGCAACATTATGTTCAATGAAAAAGTGTATAAGCACACTTTGGTTTTAATGAAGTTCTGTTATTTTTAAGAAACTGCAGTTCTAAATCAGGTTAATGACATCTGAACTAGAGTTATTGTCATGTCTTTGTTATTTAAATATGGGCAAAGAACATGCGTCCTATTATGGAAACAAACTAGCAAATACATGACACGAAGTACAATAAAGTTATTTCTCATCTTTACTGTTTTAGGCGCGTAAGGCCAGACATCTCAATACACTTTGTGCTAATTGTGACGGTTTGGACGTCTTAAATGGCTGAATTTCCGGATCGACATAAACATGATTTTAATATTTTGGATAATACTTTCAGAAATGGTATCATTTAGGAAATATATGCGTGATCACATGGGTAGCGTAAGGAGTCTCGAGTATTTCCGTGATGATACCCTCATAAATTGAAGCGTTTAAGGAAGCTACAGTAGAATTTGGCAGAATGAACCGGTATGGGTACTTTAGTTTGGTTCTCTGACCAATGCTACTGCAAATCCTGATCCGGTCCAAAATACCAAACTTCATAGTACCAAATCTATTTTATATTATTTATATTGCTCCAAATGTCTATACTGTAAGAGCCATTTCAATTAACCGTACGGTAAAATCATAATGGTTCCCAGGTATGTGTTTAGGTACACGGTTCTGTAGAAAAATGACAAATAGGAAATAAAAAGAGCAATACCGTCAATTTCCTCCAACATGAGTTCTCCGTAAATATTCCAGTACGGCCGCCGGAATATAGCAATCAAAGAGTCAAGGTTGAGTTCAGCATTCGGGTACAATATACCATAGGAAGCAACGGCATACGCCACAATAAAAAGCAATATTATCACGAAGAAGTAGGCCAGACTTTGAGCCTGTATAAATAAAATTGTAGTCAATACATGTCTAGATTCACGTAACGTATCATAATGTAGTATTTATTTTAAATACAAACTTAATACTAAAGTTTGTTTCAATCTATATTAATTAAAGAAGTATATTGTGAAGACGTTGAATTTATGGCAAAATTTCTAAATAAATACGTGCGTATAAATTGAAGACGATGGTAAATATCATGTAATACAATGTATACGCCGTCCAAGGAAGATAAAAAAGAGAATAATCTTTCCTTATTTTTTATGTGCCTTAGGAATCAGTCTGAGATCAAGTCATTTCAACTGCAGCCATTCGGTATAACAGTTGGAGGGGGGGGACTAGCTTGGACTTGTGACTAGATTCCCTGAAAGGGAAAGTGATGCAACACTAGCAGGCACTTTATTTGCTAGCATAAATGCTGATCTGCAGTATTTTAGGTATCCATTAAAATATGATTGTTTGAATCAAGACATTTATCTTGGTAATAGTCCTAGCATGGTTCTCTTCGCATTAATGAAGGAAATATATCAAACACTGAAGTTAAAGTTTTAAACCATGTTTGTTCTCATTAGAATACGCATGACAATTATTGATCTTCAGCCTGTTCTTTGTGGCAAGTAACAAAGCGTTATTATTACTTCTGCATGCACAAGCAACACATTTCCTAAATATTCAAATGTATGAACTTTTTAGAAGCAGTATCAGTAACATGATAGTTCAGATAATTCCAGTAATCCTAAAGTTTTTATCCACATTTATGACGTATTTTCCCTTTTATAATGACATGCAAATACTGTCTATTTGCAGGAAACACAGATAATTCGGCTTATATTAAACTGTACGCACTCATTATCGCATATTATGTTTAAATAATGGTCGAAGTAAAGGCACACATACTTGAATAACATTAATGTCAAAATAGGAAATTCTAAGTGATCGCACCACGCATTCTGGTTATTGGTGTCATAAGTAAAATTACCTAGCTGCGTTTGTAGTAAATGCATGCAGAAAGATTATTTATTGTGATTGGATAATATTACGGGAAAATAGTATTTTATATCAGCATTCAACCTCACAGACTCGTCATCGATATTATGATAGTTCCAACTGTAATCGCATCATACTCGATATCAGTTTGATGGATGACATGCTGCATAACTGGCTTACAGATATAAGGTGGCAACACAGTGAACAGTGCACACATATTGACAAAAGGATGAAAATGAAAAACGAATAACATATATTTAAATTAATTTAACACCAAAAAGAAAGAATGAACTATTTAGTCACGCAGTGTACTTGAGGCTTTATTTCCCGAATGTGACAACAATTTACCAACTCATTAGCAAAACCTGGTTTATAACCTGATAGTACTGGTGTAGTGTGTTATCAGTCATGGGTTGATCATCCGTCAATAAAGACGTCTTGAAAATCGGGATTTCTTAGATGCTATCGTCTTTTCTTCAGTCTAGTTATGCATTTATATCACCGAGATCTCAGAGACTTCGATGAAAAGCTAGTTCCATGCATTTTTTCTAGACCATACTTCTGATAGGATTGTAAATAACTTTAACGATATGCTTATAGTATTAACATATCGAACAAAATAGATAAAGAGATATATCCATGTACACTAACGATGTAGTATTGCATCTGAATTTGTTACCATCCCCGCAACCAAGTTTGTGATCCAATTTTTATCAGACTCAGAATATATCTTTACATCAAAAAGATTTAAAGTTCGATAACGCATGCCAATGAAGTATTATGGCATCTGATTTGCAGATGTTATCGCTACCCTGAAAGACAAATTAAATATACAAGTTTTATCTAAATTGAACTCAATTGAACTATGACCCTGTATCACGGAATGGAGTCCACAGTGAATAACATATATATGCAAATGTTGCTGATGTAAATCTGGCATCATACTGACAGCTTTTAACCACTTGTAAGGCCATATTTGTGATCTGATTTTGACCACACTTAAGATATATGCTCATATAATTTAGATCTGGAAACTATGCATCTTAGTGATGTGATCTTGCATCTGTTTTATAACAATCGACAATTAGATTATCAGTATTAGTAGTAAAGCAACTGTTCTGGTTGGAGACCATATCTAACCATTCTCTCATGGTTCATTTAAAATCATCCACTAACAACACGAACTTCTTTCTTGGCAATATAATGCATAATGCAGAACATTTAACAATATTTTTCCATATGCTAAATGTAAAATCCACAACCTGTTACACGCGGACTATTAATTACAAGGGTGTTTGTGATGAATATCAGCACCAACTGTTGCCATATGTGAAAACAAACTTGATAAAGAAATCATGCAAGTAGCGGCAACATTAATAACACGAGGCAATTATATATATATATATATATATATATATATATATATATATATATATATATATATATATATATATATATATAATTTTCAATTTAGTTTGGATAAAAGAGAAAGAACAAAACAACCCAGACCTTAAATAAATTAATATACATGTTCAGTAGCATGAAAAGTTTATTACTGATTAATTAAGTGCTACTAATGAAACTATTCTTCATTCTATTCCTGTTCCGGTTCCGATGCTCATCCTGTTTCTCCGAAGTTCAGAATGACTCTAAACAATTTCCGGAACCATTTGTCTCAGGGACCTTTATTCACGTTGAAGAGAGCAGGACGCCCACTTTGCATCAAGATCGTAAATACATATTGCTGGGTACTTTTCACGTCAACGGAAACTTTGTTCGCTTAATATACCTAGCAATGGATGAATCTTTGCTTGCTGTTAACATGGAACATATTCCAGGGGCCTTTTCTTCAAAAGTTCCCTTGACCTGTGATCCACACTTTTTCGATTGACTTTAAATTCCCTTGAAACTTGTGAAATTGTCATACTTTGTTGCTTCACAAATTCATACCCCTTTGGCATCACACACAATTAAATTTGAATCTGTTATTTTATTATGTTGTCTTTACTGTTATGGATACCAGTCATCACAAATATATCATCTTACTTTAAAGTTTTCATGCTGCTTCTTTTGCAAAATATTGTATTATTTCTCTATATATCTCTCCTGTCATGTGTTGAAATTATGAGAATAAAATATAATAAATCACAAACATATACAACATTCTACAAAAAACCCAAAACAACAATATACTGAGGAAAGAGCCTCAAAGATTCATAATTAATATTTGCAATAAAAAAAATTATCAGCTGAATAGTCCTTTCGTAGATTTTTCATTCATATTTTTGATAAGCAAAATGACCATATATATATATATATATATATATATATATATATATATATATATATATATATATATATATATATATATATATATATATATATATATCAAATGCGAGTTTGGAGGTTATTTATGTTCATAAAGGTTTTAAAATGGTAACACGTAATAATAACAAGTAAATAAATAGTTGTTGTTTGGACGAATTCCCAGTTGCTTTCATGTAATATTAGCGGTGTACACTGTTGCACTGAAGAGGAACACTTGGTATTCACTGTAATATTTCTCAAAAGGTTATTTCCCCATTATGGGAAAACTAACAAATCAATTTTCCCTGCCTATTGACCCTTGACATTTCTTTGCAAATGAAATCCTGGGGACACTACGAGTGCTGGAGGAGTAGGAAAACGTTTGATTCGCAATGCTTCATTGTAGAAAATATGGATTTCTCATTTGCAGCGTCTGTTGTGGATGTGGGACCTACATCAAAGTATTGTTTTATGATGTAATTCTTGTTGACCCATGTATGCTAATTGTACAAAGTGACTCACTGCTTAAGTAATTGGGAGCGTAAAAGGCTAAAGTAGGCCGTTTTGTTGCTGTCTTTACTTCAACAACTTACCTAAGGCTTATTGTCGCTTCGACTCGTCAGCTACTATCAATATCCTTATCTTCTAAACAGGAAACATAACTTTGCGTGCAATCGCGAGTCATTATTACTATGGCGACAATTAGTACGCGGCAAGAACTGGTCTCTAACCTGTATATCTGTTTCGTTATAATGTCCAACTCAATGGTATATCTGGAATAACTTTTTAAGATTTGCGTTTCCGTTGATATATATAATCGCTTCCTCAGCTAGAGTATTGGATTAAACAAATATTAGCACAGAATCGGCAATGGAGAGAATTCCAAAGGGCATGAGTTAAAGTGTTTTTCGCCAAGGCACTTGTTTTGCACCTGCAGTACGTACAAAATGTTGGGATTTGTTCCTAGTCATCTCCGCTACAACAATTGTTTGAGATATGATGTTTCATTCACTAGGAAATCACTACTTCAAAATATCTCCATTTGCAGGCACGGTGTCAAGGCCATGATTGCCATTTCTAAGATTAACTTGATCCCATACTTTATATTTATTCACACCTGGATTTACTTCAATTTGATTCCAGAACCTTTTTCAAACAAACTTTGGATTGATCCCAAACTTTCAAGCTGATATTTCACCAACTCATTTACTATTAAATGTTTTGAATTAGGTTCCCAGACATTAATAATGTCTAGGCAAACATGGATGAATAGCCAAAAGCTTCTCAGCAAGAACATTTTAGATCGATCCAAACATACATGTCGTTGATACAACAAAAGTTTGTGTTGAATCCAAGAATCAATTTGTTTGAAAGAAATGAATCAATCAAACGCTGTCATAAATTTCAGTCTTAGCTAGAATCGTATACCTCGTAAACATGTGATTAGTGAAAGCAAATCTCTCTTATGAAGTGGTGGGTCGATCCTAAATACGACCATACCAAAGGCCTATTTCAGGTAAGCAATATATCACAAACTTATATTGTCAATTAATTCACTCATACTCACAAAGGGTAGTTTTCTGATAGATGTTAGACGCATTCTCCATGCAACCTATACTCGTCCAGGCTGTCAGAAATAGCTTGTTTCTATAAGTTTATGTATTTTTGAAAAATTGTATCTGCAGTAGTTTATTGCTGGAATTAGTACCAAACTATGAGCTATTTAGGCGCATCAGAAGCACATAATTATAATGATTAATTTGTTTTTAATGTACATGTATCTTGAAAATAATTATTCAAAGGAGATATTAATGATTTTAACATCGGATGAAATATAGTGGGTACATGTATGTGAAGATAAACTTTGCTAATAACATGTTTTTAAAGGAAGTAAACATAATACAATCAATTCGAAGTTCAGCTTAAGTATGTTCGGATGATTCGTTACACAATGTGACTCACATACCGCTCGAATAATCATCATTAGCTTTGGTCCAAACTCTTTATGTACGCGAAAAATATGCAGCATTTTGAGATAGAACATGACCAGGTCAACTCCAAGGAAGACACGGGCAGCTTCAAGAGTACGTGGATGAGGTATAAGCCTCAAAGTTAGTCCAATAACAAACAGCAATATCGTGATTACGTCTAATTTATTCCAGCCATCCTTTATGTAACTTCGGAACTTTGTCTTCCAGGATCTGTATGCAGTTTTATATACCTGTTGAATAAAAGGGATCTCTGAGTAATGCTGAATCACGGATTCTGTATATTTGAAAGGATTTTGGAAATTAATTCTTGACTAAGACCAAGATAATGGCAAGGACTTTCAAAAATCTTAACATTAAATATCATAACCTTATTGATACTAAAAATACTTTATTAAGAAGTTAACAATGATTTGGGCAATGAGGGTATGTGACAAAAATGAGAGCTCTGATTAGGTTTATATACTTTCCTATACGTACCTGTCTGAACTCCTCAGAAACAAATGTCAAGACCCACACAAAAAGTAGATATTCCATCTTAGATAGGTTTTCTTCAAGGCGGAAGATTAGAATGTAACTGTACAAGCACAGAAAGGCCATATAGGTTATCTGCAATAAAGCAAACATAAATTTTCAAGTATGGTCCTTTTGTTGGTAGAAGCTGAATAGCGTTCTCCTATTGCTTATCTATCAGTTTAATTTTGCATTCTCTATTGTGAGTTTAATATTGGATTCCTATAACAGTTCTATTTCTTCAGTTAACTTTTGAACAGAACGTAAGTATATTGTGTTTGCTGATGAATACTTTGCGAACAGTACAGAGAGTCTGCAGCTGAAAAATGTAAAGTCCTTCTCAATATGCTTATTGGAAATGCTGTTACATGAATATAATACTGAAATTGCCAAATCAAAATAAATTAATTGTAAATGGTGATTACATGAAGTTACAGGTGTTTTAATGGTAATTGTGTTCCATTTCGAAGTATAATTCGTGCTAGATAATGTTAGATGCGGAAATTCACTTTTTAATTAAAAAAACTGTAACACCAGTCATACCCAACACTAACAGGATGCAGACTTAGAATGACATGGCCATGCACAATAGAGTATTTACGCTCTATAAGAAAAGTAGACTGCCTTATAGCTAAGGTCACAAGCTTATGAGAAAAAGCCAACTCATGTATATCAGACAGGTCTTGCTGAATTCGTATTTGGCGAATTAACCCAATTTTAATAATTACAAATATTACAAAGTGTATTTTAATGTACATTCATTTTCATATGTGTAGAAACATATCAGAAAAAAACATAAAAGTGACATGAGATAGACTTAGAGTCATAGACCATGAAAGCCCGTATCTTTGTTCACTTCTAAACAATTATATAAAGTAGAAGTATGACAGTCCAGTATTGTGACCATAAATAATAAATACAATATTCATCTTTGTTACAACTTAGGCATGAGATGATTATGAAAGGTTAATGAATGAGCTTTACATATTATTGAAAGTATGCAACTATAATTTATTCGTATTATTATTATTTGGTAAATGCGATCCGTAAGCATACGTGTTTTATAAAATATCAGCCATATACCTGAGAAGAGATTGTATATGGTGCATCAATACTAACATATTTTGATGTATTGCTGTTTCCGACATTAATTTTGTTCTTCGTACATCATTAAAGTTGTGGTACATTTTAAACTTATCCATTTTCAGCAACGTATCTCTACATTCCTTGTCCAGATGAAATATATTATTCAGATTTATCTGGAATGCTGTAAACTGGCTGACAAATAAAAACCTTATATGAGCATTGATTCTGTTTTGTTGAACTTTGGATATGACAAAGGAATATAATATTTGCAATCAGTAACATGAAATTGTAACTAAGGTTGGTATAAATTGCACTGGTCTTCTGGTGCACAATGTATAGCACAACTGGGTTTATGCTGTACATCGAATTTGGTAACACCCTATGCATTGGACAACATTTGATCTTACCACATTATGGCAGAAAACAACCACAGGAGCTCGGTAGAAATATAAGAACTTCTTATTTATACTGAGACATTTGGCATCTTCGTTTCTGTCATGCACTGAATCATCTTTATTATCCGGCCTGGAAGCAGCATAAATGTTATTTATTACCAATGTATTCTCTTGAGTTCAACTGAAACTACACATAACAGATCTGCCATAACTTGATGTACAGGCAGAGCTGCGTCTGTGTACTTTGTTAGGAGTAATTAGTATATAAATCAATGGAACTTAGCTGCAACATATATATATATATATATATATATATATATATATATATATATATATATATATATATATATATATATATATATATATATATATATATTAATATGATTAAGAAACGTTATTCA
This sequence comes from Sinohyriopsis cumingii, assembly GCA_028554795.2. NCBI lineage: Eukaryota > Metazoa > Mollusca > Bivalvia > Unionida > Unionidae > Sinohyriopsis > Sinohyriopsis cumingii. The sequence continues at coordinate 26,661,896 of CM068828.1, forward strand.
ATGAGACAATTATCATCATATCTAAATTTGACAAATCCTAGGAATTGCGTTGAGATAAAATACAACGACGTAGGCAGGTTTATGTTGCATCAGTTGACTGGGAATGATACATAAGTCATGAGCTGTAATTACCTAGTTCCAAAAGTTAAAATGCGAAAAACACATCGCATGAGCTAATTTTGTCTTGCATAATTAAAACTTAAATTTAAAGCAGACTGGTTAACATGTCATCAGACTTATATATTGTGTTTATAAAGAAACTTATCTTTCCATTCAAGCTTGAGTCAGAATTTAAATTATGCACTCAAATGTTGTGTATTCCAAAGGCTAACTGATGATGTACATATGTTGATATGGTAAATACTGGTATATCATTTGTTAAATGAAGTTTGGAGATATATTTACGACCATGATAACATTCAACATAACTCTAGTTGACTATTTTGAATTGAAATAGTAACAAAGCACGAATACACACACACACACACACACACACACACACACAACTAACGATACTTATATGAAGATATTGCAGTTGTTCACTGACAGCTTACCTGGTAAAATATCTTAGACATATGATATAAAAGCTAAAAACATCAGGCGATGAGCCCAAGTGTGCGGATCTAACACCCACTGGTTACTCCATCATGTTGTTCCCCCATAACTCTCGGGGATGTGGAATTGCTGTCATCACGAAGAACTCCATGATCAAACGTCTTAACCACACCACAACATTCAATTTCGACCACACATCGTTTGAACGAGTCCAAACCATACTCACGCTGGAGCAAAGGTCAGTCTATTTTGTCTGCCTATACGACCTCCTCCTAGTAGAAAAAACAAGCTGACTGAATCTCTCTTTTTGGGGCAGTTTCCGAATCTCCTGGAGTATGGAAATTCGATAGGTAGCAACCTGATTATTCTTGTAGATTTTAACTTTCACTTTGACTGTCCCGGAAACCCAAACACATCAAAACTCCTAGATTCCATTAATGTTTTCAACCTCAAACAGTCAGTTAAACAACCCACCCATAAACATGGTCACATTGTTGACTGGATTCTTCATAGACCTGATGATACCATTCTACGGTCCTCTCTGGTATCTCATGAACTTCCATCAGATCATCTCTGCATTATATGCCATCTTGACGTATCAGTCCCTACCTCTCCACCACCTTTACCTGCTACTAGTAGAAACCTCTTTATGATAAATAGAACCAAACTAATGCTCGATATCCAAGAAAACCTAACAACCTGTTTACCTCCTACAGCAGAACAACTCGATAACTGCCTGCGTTCATTGCTCGACAAACATGCCCTGCTACCAAGTGCAGAGTATCAATTCAAAAGTGTTCTGCGTGGTATAGCAGTGTTAGGGACCAGCTTCGCACTGCTAAAAGAGACCACCGTAAATTGAAATTCTTGGCTTTCCACCAGACTCACTATTCAAAAGCAAATCTATGAAGCCGCTAAGAAGTATGTCACAAATATAGTCAATGCAGCGAAAGCAGCCCACTACACTACTAAGATCGTGGAAAGTTCCAGCTGCAAAGAGCTCTTCGAGATTACTAACAAGCTAATGTCAAGGAACAAATCTACACCACTTCCAACTACCTTCTCTCCAGTCGACCGTCCGGACATGTTTGCAAATTTCTTCCGTGACAAAGTACAAACCATTAGAGATAAGCTTGACACCACAATTTTAACTGACTCGTCGTCACCATACAGTTGGGATGCAGAATTTGAGCGCAACTATTAGAAGCATTTGAACCTGTCTCTATGGATTTCCTGATGAAGAGTGCACCAACGTCATGTGAACTTGATCCTATTCAAACATCATTGCTGCCTGAGTGCTTAGATCCAGTATTGCCTTCACTAACTGATGTTATTAATACATCTCTCTCATCACGGGAATATCCATCATTTTTCAAAACTGCCATTGAAAAGCCTCTGTTGAAGAAACCAACACAAGACCATAAAAAAACTATCGCCCGGTTTCTAATCTCCCATTCATATAAAATATCTTAGAAAATGTTTTTCTATCCCAGCTTGTATCTCATCTGAATTCAAAGAGTCTTTTAAGCAATGCACAATCTGCATATCGCCCTTGCCACAGTACTGAAACTACTCTTCTAAAAGTAGTTAATGACATTCTCTCTGCTTTGGATAGCGGAAAGATAACAGTCCTCACCCTCCTTGATTGGTCTGCAACTTTTGACACACTAGACCATGATATATTACTTCACCGTCTCCAGCATGTATTTAGCATTAATGATACAGCCTTACTATGGTTCAAGTCCTACTTGGTCAATCGAACACTAATTTTGTCTACAAATGGAATACCCACCAGCCCAGTTGATCTATGTTGTGGTTTTCCACAGGGGTCTGTTCTTAGACCTGTTCTCTTCATTCTATACACTCAGCCGCTCTCAAGTGGCATATATCATCATCTCACCATGTGTACGCTGATGACAGCAAAATATACAAATCTAGCCAAACAACTGAAGTTGATGCTAATATCCAAGGTGTAGAGGTGCATTTCTGATGTGTAATCATGGATGACATGTAACAAGTTTCAGATGAATGATTATACAACTGAGACCATTCTGATTACAACACAAAGACATTCTCAATCACATCCTTTACCTAAACAATAAATATCACCATCACCAACATTAAGTTCACACAATCAGTACGAAACCTAGGTGTTAATCTTGACATTGCCCTCACATTGCACCAACATGTCATGAACATATGCAAGGCTGCATATCTTGAGCTGAGACGCATCAGCTCAGTTCGCAAATATCTTTCAGTTGATGCCAGTAAAACTTTTGTGTGTTCATTAGTACTTTCAAGACTGGACTATTGTAACTCAATTATGTCTGGTTCGTCTCAATATCTACTCCAAAAACTTCAAAACGTTCAAAACACAACTGATCGGATCATACTTAGAGTACCGCGATCACAGCACATCTCCCCGCAGCTCTGTACCCTACACTGGCTATCCATTCGATTCAGAATCAAACACAAAATTTGTTCTCTGTGCTACATTTCACTGACGGACTCTAGTCCAACATACATATCCGACCTCACCTATGTGTACAAACCATTAAGATACTCACGCTCCTCTTCTGACAATCGTATATTCGTTATTCCCACTATGAACAAAGTCATATGGACAGCGTTCTTTTTGCATAACAGGATTCAGCAACGTGGAATGAATTGCCCACTGAACTTAGACACAAAGACACAGTGATCACATTCAAGAGTGCTCTCAAAACTCACTGATTTCAACTGCAAGAACAAACTTAAAGACCTAATAATGTTTTCTACCTTAAATATTCTCAGCATGTTTTTTGTTCTTTCTATGTTTTGTAATTTCATGGTGTTTGTGTTTCTAATCATGTCATTAAATATATTTTTTATCTTGTAGGTGCTGTCTAATGTTGTAAAGCGCTTAGATCTTCTAAAGGTTAGGCTCTATACAAAGTCCTCATTATTATTATTATTATTGTTATTATTATTATTATTATTATTATTATTATATAATCAATGCCGAGATTGTTGGTCTATATTCTGTAGTCTTGAGACAATATTTTGCATCTTAATGTTTAGTTCGAATCCCAAGGTAACCATGCTGTATGAGATGAATATTATATTTATTAGTGACATTATCTATCAAGCTTCACGATAACCCACCAATGGCTTAGACGAGACGGATTTGTAATAGTTTAATCTTTGAGGACACTTACGAATCAGTCTAGAGTTTTACGCGCCTTAATCTGACACGAGCAAACAAGTTGTGATTCAGACAGCAATTAGTATTCTTTGTATCTCCTTTCCGAGCACAACAATAACTTTTTCAAGATGTAAATCGAATGTCACTGAGCCTTCGAATAAGATGTGAAACCCCTATTCTAGATCAATGAAGCTGTTTAATCTCACCTGCGAAGACTCTTCTGCAGCCTTATTAACATACAACCAAATAACCTAATTGTCTTGATTTCTACATTAGATACCAATACATTACTCCATAAATCCTAAACCAACAAATCATACCACACCGACCTAAATCTTAACATCTAGATCTCCACATTTATTGTAATATTTTATAGCAAATGAGAGACATCATTAGAATGCATTAGGACAAGTGATACTTGACAGCAATATGTACCATTTCTAGATACAACATCTGAAATCGCGGACCTCCGGCATAACATTTAAGCAAATAATCCCTGCGATTTTGACTTGTGGTGTCCCTGTACTTAAATATTTCCTTTCCCTTGATGCGTCAATGCGTAAAGTTTGTTGATGACCCGATGGTGCAATCAAGGAATAAATACACTTTAAAGATTGTACCAACAAGCTCACAACATACTATGACATAATTTGTTCTTTCCTGACTATGAAAAGAAACGACAAGAATACTTACGCCTGTAGGGAAGAATTACTTTCATTCAAACTCGTATTAGACGTGCATCTAATAGATTGCTGCTTAGACATTTGTGTTTCCTGGAACAGTTGAGAGAAAAAAGTACCATTAAGTTTAGCTTGATTTGACTTTGTAAACTCATTGCTTACCACACAGACTGAAAAATGACATTATCTTCGCGTTATGACCTAATTGATATGTCGTCAGTTTTTACCCAGGTTAAAGTAAAGCTGTTCATTCAGTAAATACTGAGCGGGAGTATTTGTGGATTCTTCTACTTTCTCTTAATAAATAATGTACAAGAAAAACATACAGTTTTGAAAACTGCGATAACACGAATGCTACAATAAAATCATAAAGTCATATTATAGTACATGATATCGTGAGAACTCATTAGCGCTTTGTAACCTGCCGCTTTCTTAAGTTGAGAGTTGATGTGAGAACACAAGAGCCTAGCCATAAGTATATTGACTAATGACCACACATTCAACATGTGTATTCCATACATTCCATGCGAGGCCTTCACAATTTGCAATCAGGACATTTGGTCCGGAAAAACTGTCTTATTGTGCAAAATTATTCTCTTTTTATTATTAAATCCTTCAAATATGCCTCCAAATAAACTGGTTTGTCTACATCCATGTAAAATATATCTACAAGGCTTAGTCCAGATATATTACATGGAACTAATGTTTTTTCTCAGAAACTATTTTACTTTTTCAGTCACCATGACCATGACGGTTCACGTCTTGAGCCCAAACTTTATACAGCTCTTCCTTTTCCCGTGTAATATCGATAGTTTTTAGCCGTGCAGTATATGCTCGAGAACTTGAGTTACTGTGTGGACAGATTTTGCTTCTTTCATTCAGCGGCATTGACCTTATGTGTATTTTTTACCCCAAAGTCGATAGAGTTCGTCCTTGCCACATGCACATATCTTCTGCAAGGGTTGATAATGGTAGATAGTGCATAATTCAATTTAGTACACATAAACTATTTTTGTTCTTTAATTGTTCTTACCGTTAAAACTGTTGAATTTGGGTTCATCCTTATCCTAACTGCTACCTATACACAAAACTGGCAAATGTACATGAAAGTTCAGGGAGGATATCTGAAGTTATCATGCAGAATCCAAATTAATTTGAGGCAGGCAGATGGACAGACAGTACAAGATAATATAGGCATGTAAAACAAGAGATGTAAACATTGAACTTGTATTCTACATCTTAAATGCTATTATTACTACAATGTGTATGAAAAATGTCAATTACATCACTGAGGTATTCTTTAAATTGATGGATTAATCTTGATTTGACATTGCTATCAATTTAAGGCAAATCAATTTCTAATATGTTCAGTGTCATTTAACTCACACGAGTCAGATAATGAAGCCCATGTACATTTAGTTTTGGTACAGTTTAATTTTCTATACAACATTCGTCGTACAGGTAGAGAGACTTTGAAACCGATTCAATTAAAATCGAAAAAGCTAACATCTTTTCGAGGATATGTATCGGAAATAGGAGCTAAAACCATGAAATCAGTAATTTTATAAATATCGTAGAAAGGGATGAAAGCAAATAGAATGCATAATGAATTTCATGGAACTGAATAATTACCGCAAACAATACGAAATGCACAATGTAAGCAAATTAAATATCGAATTCATTTTGTAGATACCAGACATTGCAATTGCTGAATTCACCATGATAATAGTTGAATGAAAATGAGAGTGAATACATGGATACAACCATCAATTATATTCAAGATTCTGCAAACTTTCTAATTCAAAAACCCAATTACATGATAATATATGATCAGGGTTTTAGCACTGGCAATCTGTTACGCCAAAAAAGAGGTGATAAAACAGACAAAGCTGTGATGAAATCATCACTATTGATTGTATTTGAACATATTTCTTTGAAACAAAATGATATAAGAAATGACAAATACTCGAAAAAACACCCTTTGATACTTACTGTAGTTTCAATTGCATTATATAATTCATTGACTAATGTCATCTACATTTAATGAAAAGGTTGTTCCAAATTGAGACTTTTAAAATACAAGATACTAAAACAATATTTTAACAGCAACGTTGTCGAAAACGGAAAACCTTGAATTTATTATAACGGTTTCTATTCCATTATAACTAAAAAGAATATGATTATGTGTGACGATGAGAAACAAGATAGAATCTGAATCCATTCCTGAGACCATAGTCAAATGCAATGCAACAGAAAGAAATAAAGCATATATTTGGTAAATAAAGTTGGTAGGTATAGTGAAGGAGACTTGTTTCCATACTCTTCTAAATAATCACACTTTTAAGATACTGAACTAGGATCAGTTGAACGAAATGTATACCAACCTATAAGTGATCTTCATTAACCGAAAGCATGCGTGCTGCAAACCGTGATGCCTGGATTGTGATTGTGGAGTAATATTCCTTTCATGACACAATATGAAATCTTATCTTATATCTGGATAAAGGACTTTCAACATGCTAAATGCTAAAATGCAACCTAAACAAATTAAATGAGAAAGGTCACAATGACTTTACAGGTGTGGTACTAACAGTGATATACATACTCGTCTACTTTAATGATGTTATTAAAATACAACACTTAACCAAACTAAAGTCAGTGAAGTGTAAATTATGCATAAATGTGACCTACATTTATGATAACACCTATGATTCACCAATATGAATGCAATAACCATATTTCGTTGTTAAAGGTGCATACGTAAGTATACAGAAAATAATAAGACTATGTGATGATGATCTGAAAGATATAACCCAGCATTATAGTAGCAATGTAATCTTTGTTGTTGCAATAGTGTGGTACTAACATAGATGCAAATAATAATCTATTTTGATAACTTTTGGCAATCTACTATTTGGATAGCGTTAGATTTTCAAAGAAAAGGAATTTTCCCGGTTTTCCGCAATACATATACAAGCTATTTATAAAGATCTTGTATATCTTGGGTATCGTTAAAAAATATATTTTAATTTACTTTATATTGGTGTAAGTCTGATGGGTACACTATGAGTTTTAGGGTATACAGTTGGCCTTATTTTACATGTTACACCTATCAACAAGTTGCTAGCTACTTGTGGTCACTTTCACTTCCTAGTCTTCAGAGGTATAATGTAAAAAGAGAATCTGAAGCTATCGTAGTAACTCATTCGTTGAACGTTTAGAAGTTGGTAGTATCGGATCGGGCATATTTATCTAAAGACATTGTACTTTAGAGTAATTTAGTCTGACTTTTGAGAATATTGGAGCAGACTGTTTTGTTAACTGTGTGCTTGGATCATGTGGAATGTCCACTGTTGCATTATGCAAAGACGTTTCAGCCACAGCACATAAACTAAGACAACATTCTTACCATTGTGCATATAGCAAAGGTAAACAACTTCACCATATACCTGTCATTATCTCACCAATTCATATCTTATCCCGCAAGTATAGAGAAGGATCAAAGAATCAAAGTTTAAGCACAGCTAGAACATATGACTGAAACTTTGAGCATGCGTAACATTGAACTACTTTTGGGATCTAAGTGCAGTACTCATTAACTGCATGATCTCACCAAGGATATTTAGATATCTGATCGAGTGCAAAATACTTAACCATGAACGTGCGAGTAATGCATATATATATATATATATATATATATATATATATATATATATATATATATAATCTTGGCAAGTTTAGAACCATTTAGACGGAAACCCACTACAAGCTATTATCTAACGCATACTAAAAAGAGAATGGTTGCGATGCTGTGAAGCTGTGTATAAATATTATGACTTAATATTTGCCAACGTAATACATAACTGCGTTCTTCTGCTTTCATATAGGAGACCTAATAGTGCATATCATAGCATTTAGCATAACACAGAATTGTACCAAGTGCTCTGGATTCAAAACTGAAATCGACAGTTTTAGTACCTATACGTTTGTGCATTACCACATTTATTTTTACGTAAGCAATCTTTAACCCAAGCCCACAGATCCCCCTCCCTTTCCTCCATCGGATAAAACAGACTTTGGGACGTATTTCCTCTCTAGTCTGTATCTGCATAGTTCATATTTTAAAATGGTGCAAATTTGCAGAAAAGTGAAGGATTTAAAGTTATAGGTTTCCAGAATCTAATTGATATTTGACATTGAACTTTATATTTTGTTTACAAATTTGCAAATAAATAAATCGCGCTGATGTAATATCATACTAACATATTGAGACGATTATGCAGCCCCTGTTCCCCCTTAAAATGTTCGATTTTGAATATTTGGTTTGATGAATTGTGAATTTTGTATACAGAGAAAAAGCACTCTTTGTCAAGTGTTCAAATTTGATTCCTTATGAACTAAATTATAGATTTAAATTACCTGATCATCTTCAATCTCTTTAAATTTAGGCAACAGTGGAATCAGAGGTGGAATGAGAGCGCATATAAGCAACTGAAAATGAAAATAAATCAATTGCTATATGGTGTTAAGTATGAATCAGATCCATGTGAAGTAAATGCATATCCTGATCTACTGTCATCATAGTATGTTCTCGCTGTTCACTTGTAACATGATCTGACCAAAGCTAAATAAACCATGATCCACCATGCCACACTACTTGAGTAGATTATGTTGAATTCGATTACTGGTATCAGAAATCGGACAGCACAGACCCTGATCTGCCAATGGATATTGTATTATAATTTAAACAACCTTCAAATAATGGCTTATAATGCATATAATGCGAAAGTATATCTTGGTTATACGCTATTCACAGCTGGTGCAAGTCATAAATTGATAAATATCGAGTTACTGCAATACAACTGTTTAAACATGGTGATATATTAAAGGTTGATTATTTAACAACTTCTACATTTTAACTAATCGCTAGTAATTTAAATAAAGTCTTTCCGGTATAAATTTGAGTGATACTTTAATTTTTTTTATTAACTTCGTAATAAGTTGACCAAGTTAAAAAAAGGGTGATACTTTAATAATTTTCCCTTCGATAAATATCCACCCTAATCACTAATTCATTTTTTTCTGTCATCATATCAGTGCATTTGACCTGCGCAGGAACGCAAAGGCCATCTTTGCCAGCCTAATGTCAACTGTTTTGTGTTATTATTGCGTAAAATGTTAGAGCGGATAATGGAAATTTGTCTTGACATTTTGTTACTATGATGTTTTTGAAAGTCAGAATATTCTGTTTTGCAACATAAAATATGTATATGGCAGTTGTTGTATAATCCTTCGCTTGTCTTTCTTTCTATGCATTTCGTGTCAAATTTATAAAGATCCTCTGTTCATCATATGATCCTGACAGTTAATAATTGTTGTTAACTTATTGAATCAAAATGCACCAGTGCATGAATTCAGAGTGGCTTGTAAAGCCTGCCATATGCCTTGTTTGGCCGGCCTGTTTTGTCAGAGTGCAGGAAGAACTGCGCGTTTACGTCGCTTTAACTTCTTATCGACGATTTTCATCAGAGGAGTTGCGAAGTTTGATCGGAAGTCGGGTAAGGGGACTTGTTTTCATGTTTATTGTTATGGTGTAAATCACTGATATAGATAAGCTTGACATAACATGACGTGGAAAATGAGAACCCATTCTTGTTTTTAATAGTACCTGCGTTTGTCTCACTTTAAAAAAGTAACTATGAAATATTTAGTCCATAACAAAACTGTTAAATATAGTCATTCACAGTCTAGAGAATTATACACTTTCAACAGATGTTATTCTGAATTATATTTATTTAGGGTATTATATCCTTGTATCATCATGAACTGGTCACTGCTAATGGTTTTAAAAGGAAAACAACCGGAATCTGTTTTCTAGAGTAATTTTATAAAGATGTGTAAATGATAATCACGTCATCGATGTATATAGGTAATGTGGAAATTAAAACATTGAGACTACTTCACTGTACTGCCTCTATCATAATGGAGTGTGAGAAACAAGTTGTACCTTTGGCAAAGGTTCGTAACTTTCGCATAGAATATGCTCACTTATTATGATGCTAGTTTCTTTCTAGAAGTTCACATTTGTGCGGCACAATCGTGGACAGATCAAAACGATTGAAGCTACTTTAGTTTAGCTGGATAGGCAACACATTTTATTTATGCGTGATTTTCATCAAAACCAATGTATAGATTATGACTCTTCGAAAGGTTTGTTTACTGATCAAGTTATATATGAATAGTGTTTATGTAACCAACCTTGTTAATCTACCAATCTCTGCAAGACAAACCATATGTACATTAAACATATTCCAAATTAACGCCTGAATTCTAGACCAAGATCACGAGGGTCGTGGACACATGCAAACTTTATCCCAGTGTGTAAATATTACATATTCCAAATTAAAGCCTGATTTCAAGACCAAGTACATGAGGGACGTGGACATATGCAAACTTGTACCAGTACCTGCGTAGAAGTATTTCCCATGCATGAGTGGGCCATGAACAATATTTTGTATCAGTGATTTTTAAAACAGTGTAAAACAAACAAAATAACACCAAGCTGGACCTTAGAGAAATGTAATATAAATGTAGGTGCTTATTCAGAGAGATACCCACACGAACTGATATTCGTGCATGGACATATCTGGTACATGGATAGATGAAACAAGTGAATTCTATATCATACCCATTATTGAAATAGGGGTGCTCTTCAGGAGACACATATAATAATGACGTCATGTTCTCAATAGTCTCATTGATACCATTAGGAAGGGATTGTATATCCATATAAACAATTATATTAAGATGTTTTAAATCACGAGACTAATATCATCGTTAAAATACATCACTGTATGATCAGAAATGCATGTGTGCATGCTTCAGACACGAGACTTTGTCAATGTTACATGCTAAATTATGATCAGAAGGAACGAAGACAGAGTGTTAAATATAAGACTAAGTTCTTAAATTCCTGAAAGAAAATTGATAGTCAAATCCAAACAGAATTTTGTGAATATGATAAAGTAAATTTCAAAGACATAGCTATCTCAAGATTGTGTTTCTCACTTCTCTCTGGCGCATAGAATTGAAAGCAAAATCTCCTTTCTGCTGGAAACCAATTTGAGCCATTTCTGCAGATTTTGTTAGATTATAAATGTGTTGCAATTACAGTTTAGCTTGATCTTATATCAACCAATGTGTGATATGCTTGCAGCATATTCCCCACCAATGTTCTCACTGGAAATATAGAGAAATGGGAGAAAATCTGTAGATGCGGGCCTCTTGATTTTTAAAGAAAAAGTGTACAAATCATAAATTGTCTTATAAGCAATGAAAATACGTTAGAGAATAAACTTTCGGGAACAGAAATCTTGCTCACAGTCACTGACACAAAGAGTTTCCTGAAATGCCCACATACTTACTGTCAGTTAAAAATGTGCTAAGAAAGCTAGTAGACGATTTATTATCTGTTATATAGAAATAAAGAATAGAGATTTATACCATTATTATATCTTTATATAGACTCAAGATTTCATCCGGCTTTCTAGAAATCGGGTCTGGAGTCAAGTGGGTCCCATCACGTCTTGAACAGACATATTTTAAGCTCAATAATTACGGAAATATAAGCCAAAATGAGAGGTCGTTAGCATTGTCATCAATTTTCTACACTGTCCTGACTGAGTATGTCTGATTCAAAGGCCGCAAGAACAAAGATCATTTAAATTTATTTTATCATACCATTAGAACTAACTTTATTCTTATGATTTTTCGGTTGCGCGCACACTCACTAACATTCTTATCCTGATCTTGGAGAACTTCTGTGTCCATATAAATCACGCATGAAAAACTGAAGTATAAAGGGTCATTTTAAAACTTGTTTTAATAATCGATTCGTGACTAAATTTAGCAAAGAACGATCATTAAAACACCCGAAGAGACTGCTCAGGAGCCATGCCATTAGCAGTTGGTTTATGCAGCTGTGAGGAATAAAAATAAAAACGTCTGCAAGGACAGTATATTCACCCAATGTGACGCGACTTACTTCCCATCTGACCCTGCTCCAACATGATAGAAACATTCTTACGATAAACTATATATTTAGGTTTAATGTAGGAAGACAATCACAAATTAAGACCCCGAACCAGAACTCAGTGGCATGGTCTCTACGTAGAAGTGTAGCAGCGAACGTGAAAGACGTCAAAAGTTCAAATCCAAAATTTCTACCGCTTTCCTTTTCAGTAGTTTATATGCAGCCATTGGCAACATATTGGGAACTTCATTTTCCACTGCCTTCTGATAATCTACATAAAATCTTAAATCAAGTCCTTATGATAAGTTTGCACAGGCAATACGAGGATGAGATGAAGTTGATTATGTGTACCCAAGGCATGGCTCGTTCATGTTTTCTAATTAAATTACCATCAGTTAGTGCACAAGATTGTCATTGTGTACCTCCAATGGCAATGATGAAAAATAAATAGGTAATGGAACTGACAAAAAGTGCAAACTACAAACAAAATAAGTCGCTATATAAATGTTTTATCCGAAAAACCTGTGACATTCAATAATGACATCAAAGTGGATGAATAATTATAAAATCCATACAACAAGATAAGGAAGATGATATCCTCAGCGAATAAGTCCACACTAGGTGAAATATAAGAAACATTAAATTAAAATATAGACTTCCGCTATGCATGTTTGTATAGACCTTATATAGAGGAAAACGAATCCTAATCTTGCTAAGACCCCTGGATTTAGGGGGTAGCATCATTTTTATTTTATTTTAGCGTGATCTTATAAATATTTGTATTGTATACAATGTGGATAAAGAAATCTTCTATGTCTACATCATTAAGAATTTGAAAAGCTTACCTAGTAAACACAATGTTTAACCGAGGTGTTCCTAAAAAACGTGTTCGGAAGGCAAACTATACAAGAATTTATGATTTTGCGCAGGTATTTCTCCAAAGCATAACTGCAAATCACTGTCTCTGATGCATATAAAGTTGGTACTAGAGCATACGTCTAAGGTGGTTGAATAGACCTCATAAAGATTACAACATTTAAGTGCAACATACATGGTATAAACGCACCAAATGTTCGGGAATATGAACATCAACACATTGTTTGACTTACTAAGCACATGCATACCTGCCTGTCGTAGTGTCATCATTTATATCATAACATAATGGGGCATCAAAACATACCATATAATATTATGATTCAATGCAAAATGCAATAATTACAAAAGGGAAAAATATTATTAAACGAACCGAGACTTCTTTAAAAGAAGAGCTATGTTCTTATGAAATTTTGAAATAAAAATTGTAATATAATGTTTGGAAGAAACACGCGTTTATCATGATGTATTATAGTTGTTATATAACTATATAGTGTGGTCCTGTCAAAAGAATATGGATTTATATTCATGTTAGTTCGCCCACAATGTACGACAATTTATTTAATTGTTCACGATATATGTAGCTATAAATGTGGATATCCATTCTTTTTTGGTGGCAAAGTGATATCTGTGTAATTGTATGTGTTCACAGTCAAAAGTATACCTACCAGTCATTTACAAACTATCTTCATCTAGCTGCATCTACATGCATATCATTAGTTTATAAGACTACGCGTCCATAAACAATTTACATTTGTTTCTTAAATCAATGTCTAACTAGCCAAAATATGGAAGGTACAGTTCCAAGTCTTGATCATATTTAAATTGTAGAGATTAAACACCCGTGAAAGCTGCCAAATGCCATTCCACGACTTGATTGCATGAAAATGATAGGTATCGGTTGTTCAAATTAGATGTAAAGATGAGTGGTTTTACTAACCCTCAGAGTTCCATTTTCCTGTTTCATTTGTCCGTTCCAGATGCTCCTGAAGAGATCCTGGCATTCAGGTTGAGAGATAAACTGCTCGTTTTTTGCTTCCACAGCAATTAAAATACAAGATGTATTTCCCCACTCTGGCACTCTACGAATTAGCAGGCGATGCGTTTTATTCTCCTTTTCTTTGTGGCATTCTCTCAAAACTTCAATTGCTAATCCAGTGAATTCGCTGTAAATTCAGTAAAATAAAAATGACATACAATTAACTGACTCTGTAAATGGTATTCAAAAGCTTACTCGTTAATGATCTTCTGTTTAATGAAAATGCTCTATCGAAATATGTTTTTATATAACAAGACTATATATAACAATATAATGCAATGCAAGAAAGTTCAATTTACTATGCTATGTAACGTTCGATTTGCTGTGAATAACGTCCAGTCAAGCACATGGTGAATGTCATTAAAAATTGTGTCAATAAACATAACAATTAAAACTGAAACAATGTTGACCAAAATAGGGATACCAAATTTGATTTTAATCTGTTGTCTCCTAAAATAGGCTTTGGATAAATTAAATTTATGACATTAAGGGATGTAACAATATGGATAACAGTATATGACCAGCCACAGAATATAATGAGACCATATTAACTATTGCAATATATTATTCATGACAATGGTGGTGGCGTGGATCATATATTGAGGTGGAGCAAATATAATACCAGATTAAAATATCAAAGGACTCTGTACAGTTGTGACGACAATATTTCACTGTTACTGGGTGTGAAATGAAAAGGTCATTACCATGTACTCGAAGCAAATATAATGAGATTTCATTTACTTATCCGTACACAAACACAGAGCATCTACTCAAGTAGCCAGACCCTCTTCAGATGAGTGAACTGTGGCATGTATACATATATAGCTATTGAAATAATAATGTAATACTAAATAATTTGTGATATTTTCATTATGGGTGAAGTTATATATGACACAAAGAACAACTTTCATTTTGACAATGTTTAGAGACTATGTGGGTCTAATTTTCCTCAGGAGCATACAATATTAGAAGATGCCAAATTGTGCAGTACAATGTTTCCAAAGACATCATAAGTACAATGACTACTTTGCAAATGAAGTCCTCTTAAGCTTACCGTTAGGTGGCAATATGTCAAAAGTGATCTCCCAATGGCCAGACGGTTTGCCAAATTAAATTAATCAAAATTAATAATGAGGTGCTGACTCTGCGAAATTGTAATGCAACTTAAGTTGGAATGGGAAGGTGTATACACATCATGATATCGGAAATATTATGGAAAAATATAGTTTTCTCCAAAATATTTCATCCTTTTAAAATGTATTACCGAATCATACTACATTACGATAATAAGTGTGCAGCAGAGGAATTAAATTCCCCTACCATGTAGAAGACCCAGTTTCGTTCCACTAATATAAGCGAATGGCTTCAAATATTGCTTCTTAGACTTACGTCCTGGGAGCAGCATATAGAGATGTCTTTACATGACTTGTTGTGACCATTGTCCCCGTGCAAATTCGGCACAGATTGTGTAGTCATGTCATTCTGAATCTATTCAGAGAGGCATCCATTTGTGATGCTTCAAAAGGACAAAATAAGTTACAGTGAGTTACAATAAGGTACAATGAGCCAGCTGGGAATAAAGGCACCGTGGATGAAGCTAGACCTCCACCAAAACGCTTGGTTAATATTATTTAAGGACCATGTATGCTTCAGTGCTATTATAGCGGCTGATGTGCTGATCTGATGGACTAATAATAACAAGAAACTCAATTTTTCAGTAATTAGTTAGTTAAACTCAGAGTGAATAAACATCATATTCATTTAATAATTTAAATGACAGCATACATCAGACCCTATCTTCTCGTTGGTTAAGTGTGAATCTCATTGAATTCGTTAGAATGGTTAAGAAACGATTGTTTATAAAAGTTTATAATAAATGCAAGACAAGGAGAGTACAAGTTTGAAAGGTACTCCATTCTGCCACTGCATGGTCCAGTAAGGTCAACATTTGTACATTTCGAGAGAAATCTGGAGTCACCAGTAAGTAGGGATACATTTTCAAGACCACTTGTTCCGAATATACCAGTCATGTCCTCATTTTGAATCATTATGCCCAAACGAAAAGGTTGAGTGTTCTTTAACTGATCATCGGCCAAAGCATACGATTGGCTTCTGGTACCATAATCAGTCGGGTATATTTTTGTTTTTTAAACAATCTATGCAGCACGTTTGGTGAGTAGATTACCCATCTTTTGCTGCAGAGGTCGACGCTGAAGCAATTGACGCTCTTAACAATTTACCCTTTCATATGACTTGTAACACCCGTGGACCATAAAGACTAAATCTTTTCTATGCTGTCAATAATTGAATGCATTTTTTCCCCTCACAATGATGTGTGACAAAGTAGGGATGGCCTCTACGATGCTCGAAAAAAAACGAATCTTTCCCACCTTAGGCATGCCTTATTCGATATCGTGTCTTTATGTTTCTATGATAACTATTCAGGAACACGTGCTGATCTCTAGAAGGTTAGGAATGTGCGAGATATACATCTTTGATACCCTGTTTCTGAACATCTGGTTCATGCGAATAGACGAGATGGTTGAATGACAATGGCTGTGTTTTAAGCGACATGTTATTGTTCTATATAAGGATGTCCCATGTTGACAGAACGGCATATCTTTCCGCAAGATGTACGCTTACTGAGACTGCAGTGGAAGTGTGTAATGTGCTGCATGTTTTAAAACATGTTTCAAAACATTCGCCATTAGCTTGACTGACTCTGAGCCCTAGCAATCTTTGCTATCGATAGTCGCTGCAATTTTGTGTTGAGACTCCTGAAATATAGTATTATATACCAAGTGGAGAATGGGTCGGTTTGCAACGTCATTTCAAACCATTTGTGTGCGGCGAAAGGATGTCTCATCCATATGAAATTATTCAGGTTGTGGCATACCGAGGCCTACTAAAGTCTTTGTTAAACGCAGAGGTTTGAGCGTCATAACCGGCATATGCATCGTATTCAAAGACTTGTATGTATATGCATATATTCTATGTTTGACTCTATACATGAATGTAGATTGTAATAATCGATTGCCAATAACATATTACATGACTAAGAATTGTACATGACTGTAGATCGTATTTTTAGATAATGCTGATTGGTAAGCATAACGTTTACTTGTGTATGCGTTCAGGACATTATTTTGCTCATGTAGATAACATAATATGGCATACCTGTCCGCTAAACAGAATTTACTTTGTTTACTTTGTTTCAGCAAGATGAAGGAGTATTTCCAGAAAAGGTTATTAAAATATAGGTCATTTGTGCATGTACACAAGGTTGTTTACATCAAACATATTAATCCATGTTAACAGCAGTTTGTTTGTTGAATCACCTTTAGCTGTGTTCGGGTATGATTTAAGAAAACATTTAAAAATATCCATTGGAATTACAGTGTTTATTGACGTTTGGTCCAAAATACTATTCGGGGTATATTGTGAACCTATTCGAAGACATTCTGGTTTAAGTAACTGTGAAACTGCAAGATTCCTACGAGGGTCATATTCAAAACAATTGGTACACAATCACCTTCAAAATTGGAATTCATGCCGATATCGCATACCTTTGACTTGTGATATAACTTTACAGTTTTAGATTTATTTCAAATCATAGTAATTTCCTCTTACATTTTCACTTTTGGACTTTCATAATTAAATTAGGTGTTGAATTTTACTAAACGCGTTGGTTTCACTCTTTTATCTTACTAATTTAAGACAATATAGTCATCACAGAATAATACAGCTTCGTCCGGGAATCGAATTTCTTTCAATTACTTATGAAAATTCAAACTGCTTTAAAAAAAATTCGGAATGTTATTTGCCTTTGGTAATGCTTTTAATTTGACGGATTTAAGAAATTGTTAGTAAGCCAAAAAGCATTCACGATGTCCGCTAATGTAGTACACATTCTTTCAAATCCTATATAGAAAGGGTTAGAGTCTCTAACAAAGGACGCTTTTCATGATCTTGCCAGACACTTTTGAAGAAAAGAAGCTTATCAATGCTTTCCTATGAAAACTGCAGAAAGTCTGAATGGCTACGATAGCAGTCGACTTTGTTATTAGAAATTATTCTGATTTGCAAAATTCGCGAAGACCTCACATCTGTCAATACAAAAAGGTGCTGATGATAATCTGGAATATAAATTTATTTCGAAGACTTATTAGATGGTACCTGATAATATCAACAATGGTTTAAGAATTACAGAAATGAAACTGGATACACTTGTTTCGGATTTGCAAGGTTTAAAGTACAACTATTTGTTACGATATGCTAATACAAATAAGTTTGATCAAAACTACAATAACCGCAGACAGTCAATATTAGCTGACTAGTTCAGGATTTGTATCCACAATGATGATAAGAAATCTGCTGATGTTCAAAAAGTAGAAACTTTAGAAAGTGTTGTTCGCAAATATGACACATATTCCTTGACTCACAAAATCATTCTTGCCAATAGCTCATCCTCTCAGTAGTTCTTTTTAGTAAAAAAAGTCATCTCAGTCTCACACGAGCACTTCCAAACCTCAAATTGGAACAACGTTCAGAACGAAACTTCTGACAAGACGGATGATAAATCATTACCTATTCCTTCGCTTTCTTACTGTACGATGATAGCGCATGCTATTTATGATTGCTACATATCGAAAGAATTCATAGAATAAGGCACAGCTGTTACAAAATGCCATTATTTCTAACTGGTTGAGGATATGACCATGTATTAAAAGCAATAGATGTATTGGGTCAAACAAACCAAGGTTCTTACATTATTATGGACAATTAAAACGATTGATTTCAAAGAGTTCTATATTACGTATTCATGACTCTGCCAAGCCATACTATTAACAAATTAATGGATTCATGAGCTTATCGGAGTCTTTTATTAATCGGTGCCTTGCTTTTTTCTGAGATTACTACTAGTGAACGATTTCAAGTGGTCTTATTCAGTGAATAGAATGTGGCTTTGCTAATGTTCCTCTCCATTGTGTCATTTTTCGTCATACTATGTCCCAAGGGGAGTAATTTCTTTACCCAGTTAGAGTATACAATTATTACTAGGCAAAGACCTAAGATAATGCTCTGGTTAACCCACTTGTCACTGACAAGTCTTGTTTGTATCTATAAATTGATCGTATTCAAAATGAAATCCCTGACACATACTTGGTTTTGTGTACTCTCGAGAGTGTTGGAAACATTAATTTGGCTGACACAATTATTGGACAGTGCTTTTGGTTGGAATAAGTTTGTTCATCGCATTGATCCGACAAGAGGAATTGATGAGAGTGAACCTCTTTTTACTAATCTTTTTCTTAATTCTAATCAGAGTGATTAAAATAAATCACTTGTTATCGGACACGAACAAGATCTTGAGATACTCCTTTTTCTCAGACGGTTATTAGCAAACTTGAAACCACAAAAGACCCTGTGTGGTACTTAGAAAAGAAAATATTGAGTAATATGAATATGGAGACAACCTGATGTAATTGCTTGTGATGAGATGTCAGTGAGCAATCTAACTGTTGATCGTAAGTAATAATCAAGAGGAAAGTATAGCTCTATAACATGAAAGACCCTTGGCTGATCATTTAGGATTGTAACAAGATTCTAGACCAATTTGTTGGCCGAAAATTAAAAGTAAAGTTTGGAATGTTGAACACTGAGATCCTGATCTTTATACTTTTGACTTTGGGTTAAACAAACTGCATTTGCCAAATTAAAAGCAAGCAAAGTCTTCAAACTTACATCCAGACCTTCCATTAGAGCAACAAATATAGGCTTGTAATGTCTTATAGTTGCAAAATCATTGAATATAATGCATATTTTATGATGTAAAGGTTGCACAGAAGAAAACTATTATTGATACAGAGAAAGAGACAGACACATAGATGAACAAGGGATAGACAGGATTCTGACAGATGTTGGGCATAAGTCATTGCCCAATAAGTTAAATCATTACCCGCTTAAAATGGGTCTTATATGAATAATCCTACTAAACGTGTGTGCAAAAAGTTGTATCAACCTATTAATAAAACCCCAGTATTGAGTTATTTCCAAAACATAAAACAATGACCCTTGTACCTAGACCATTGACTATGAACCACACGATTGTTAATGTTATTCCTTGTCCCTAATGCGAAAAATCTGATAATCTTGAAAGAAGCATGTAGTGACTTCTAACAACCAAATCTAATATCTAACACACCTAATTAGTTCCAAAGAGAACAGTTTACTAAAAGGCAGATGTGACAGAGACCTTGTTCGGTATTGTAAAGTTATGTGCCTTCAAAAAAGGGCAGATGCATGGTAAGATGAAAAATGAGTCAAACTTGTTCTGACAATGGTCACGGTCAAAGTAATGAAAATGGGCTTGAGGTTCACAGATAATTCTCTTGATTTAAACTAGTCTACAAAGACAATATAACACTTCTTTGCCAGATAAATTTGGATGAAAATAAATATCACCTGATCACTATGCTGCTAGAGAGTTGAATCATTCAGACATGTTATGAAATATTTCCACAAACGTGTATTTAAATCTCCCAAGATGTGTAACCAAACTGAGAACTACTTTGTTACTTTGGCTAACGAAACATATGATTATTCCATGAGGCCAGCATGAAATATAAGTTTTGTTGCTTATGTAATAAGCAACGTATCTACAGACTTTCATAAAACCAGGTAGGTGATGTAATGAATATTGGAAATACGTTATATCTAATTTGATAATAAGTATGGATAGAGGTGCCAAGATGTTTTTATTTCATAATTTTAACATGTGTAATAAGGAAACCTCATGGTTGAGAGGGAAGCCGCCGAATACACTATGCTGTCAAGGCTTGATTATAGTGATGACTAGTTATAAAAGTGATATAAACATACATAAACAAAATGATATTTCCACCTAGCAAATACGGAAATTATACATTTTTTTATGATAGCTACCAAGGAACACATAACTTAAGTTTAATATAAAATGTAAGGAATATGCCCTAAATGTTTGTTTCTAGCTGCTTCATTGCGCTAGAGATAAAATGGATACATAAAACTACACGTTTACCTAGTTGCCAAGGAGCCAATTCAGTTAGTACAGGATCTAATAACATTGAAGTTTCGCAGAACATGCCTCTGACAAAAATAAATCAGACTTGGTTAAGTACTTTTGACACTGATATTACAAATACCATTTCAAATGATTGCTATCTAAAACAAATAGTGGCTTATGAAACCATCAAAGCATAATAAGAAACGTTCATCTACATTGATGTGGAATTAGTTGACAAAAGTTTAGCATGTGTCAAAATGTGCGTTGTTCCAATTGCTAAGGAAACCAAATGTCTGCAACGGAGTCTCTGAAAGCAAATTTAATAGAACATACCTAGGGAGCATTTTCAAAGTATGTGATCAAACGTTTTCCAGTGTTTTGAAGATGCCTACTATTTTATACAAATATATATTTTAGTAATAAACATGTCCAAAGGAACAATCTTTCAAAGTTGATAAATGCTATGCCAGTGGGATCAGAGAATAAATATAAGCGATTGTACTTTCCATCTGGTTGCTTTGGTAAGCTAATTAGCAAATGCCTTTACAACAGGGCAGAAAATGTCACGAGGAACAGTTTGACAAAGATTTATCAATCTTGCTGTTATGGTTTTAAAGAATATATCGACGATAAACTGATTGCTGCCATGACTGGGTATGATAAATAATCCTACAAAGTTTGATTTAGATTGGATCAGTAATTTTAAAAATGCTACTTATAATTAATAGGAACACGAATTCCTGATAATGCACTACTGGCACAAGACCATACGTTAAGCTCAGACAAACGTTACTCAAGTGACAACTAGATTAAGTAATGTGAAAGATCTTACTCCGCATTTGCTGTATATTGCTCAATTAACTCCTTGCTGTCAGTTCGTCGTGACATGGCACACAATAATGCATGTGCCACTAGTGCTGCTGCTATAGCATCCTGTAAAGAGAATCAGTTTTAAACAATAATATGGAGTGGATATACAGAGGTTTCTTTCTTATGTATCCACCCATTCTGATTTCAAAAAGCGGCCTTTTGAAATGTTTTGCCTCTCCTAAGATAAAGCACCATAGTTAAAACAAACATTTATGAAGTCAACCAAGGTGATCGTATAAAACGTGTTATTTCAAGAAAGAGGAATCAATGCATATGCAAATGAGGAATGTACCATCCGAATTTCATAAACTTTGCTTGTTGAATTATTGGTCGCGTGACATATACTGAATGTACAGATTGAACTGGATTATTTATACATGCAAGCTTCATCAATGAAATCATGTATCTATCACATCAAAAAGAGCTCTGTTTGGCGTTTCACCCATTATAACGCCAGATTAAATTCTCAATTCACCTGCTACTGCTTTTGCTCTGGCGTATTAATCAACTAAACAGGACACACATTCAATGTTATAGCAAATCACATATTATCTGGATCCATTGTCTCTGGACGTCTTGTAGTTTACAGCTACAGTGGTTATGAAGGTTATTTAAATATGAAGCAACTTGAGTACAAAGTATTGCTCAGCAACACACCATGCTAGTAAACACAGTAGTATATAACATATTTAATCAAAATATGTGATCTGGATAATTGATAAATTTATACAGAATAAATGGACAATAATGGGACAGTGCGCTGGTTTGTAAAGCGTGCAGCGAAGAGATGTCAATATAACTGAGAATTTGCTACATTCAGCATTCGCAAGGAAATGATACTAATCTGTGATTAAGGTATTCGGCTAGTGAAAAAAACATCGCAGATGCTATCCCCACCATTGAATCAACATGGATAATATAATGTTTTGTGTTTTTAGACAGGTACATTCTGCTATTTTTCTTTATAATATATAAATGAAAATGTCTCTTTACCATAAGGCACCGAAAAAGTTATGAGCTCATGTATATATTGTATTCAATCTTGGAGCACTCCGTTTTTATTAATTTGTGGATCTCAGAAGCTTTTGAGACTACAAAGACATTACAAGGTAATATAGGATCATTGTTTGTTTACGTTTTTCTTACAAATATTTATTTTATGTAAAGCAAGCTTTCTATATTATGTTGAACTCCAGAATGGTGGAAAATTATTGCAGTCAATAAATCCATACAAAGAAACATATTAACATGGAGACAATAAAGTTGCCTATTTATGTTTCTAATATAAGAACAATAATAATGCAAAGTATGATTTTGATAGACCAAATAATTGTGCACGTGTAACAGATGAAGATAATTGTTTAGTCCGTATGTTTCTTCGATAAGGAGTAGAAGTCACTGATCAATCCCTCAAAAACTGATTATTAGTAATAAAAATGGTAAGTATTCTGTCCAGTGGAAGTCGAACAAGAGCAATCTCATTTAGAGGGATGGACACTACAACCTGTCCATATTTTAGTTACTAATGTCACAGATAAGCGGGATCTGCCATGATTTAAAATGTCGCTGCAGGTAGGTTGGTTCGGTGCAAATGTAAATTGATTTAGTAAGCGTTAATGCAGAAACATACTTAACTTCAAATATTGGGTGAGCAATGTATGCAAATGAATAGCAGTAATTACAATTAAAAAATGAGGATCGTAATTAATCGCTCAAGGATGTGTCAAGAATTCATTGGACTTCCAAGAAGGAACTGTGTTGGGTGAGGCTGTGGAGTACCTATAAGTGGCACCATTAAAATTGAATCAAAATTCATTTCGGTATTCGGAATTCAGGGTTTTCGGATTTATGGGGGGAAATGATATTAAAGATTTATTCGGGACTATAAACAAATTTCAGTTTTATGAAGATTTCAAAGATCAGTTAAGAAATAATAACTTTAGTGATTTCTTCTGAATTATGCCTGTCATGTATTAGGGATAAAGCAAATAACTGACCTCTGAAAGATGATTATGAAAGCGTACTGAACCTCTGCACCATATTTCGACTTGTACTGAAACTAGATCACCCAGGTGTAATTGTTTGAGCAGATGAGTCGAAACTAATAATATAAAGCATACAAAAACTTTCCATTTGTCGTTCTGAATGAGACCACTGTGTTATGGCAAGGTAGTGCGTCTTTTCGCTATACATGAAACATTTTACCTCTTCTGTGTAAGTGGAGAACCTAACATGATTGCATGTTGTCAGTCGATACATATAAAATATAATGCAAAAGCATTTATGTGTGTGGCCAACAAAAATGATAGTAAAACAAAATATCAAGGTGTCAGTTAGTGCAAAATAATATGAAAGAGAAGTTAAAACCGTATTCACTGCTCATGGAGAAACAGGCTGGGTTTTATCATTTTATGGTAATTGGTACGCAGGGAAATATCAAACTGTATCACCGAACCGAAGCAAACAGCACACATATAGTGCTATCATGAATATCAGCAAACCATAAATCAATTTATACAAACAGTGAAAGCTGTGTCAGCCTGCTTGCTCACACTAATTACCTTTCCTTCCTTCCAAAAGAATTCTGCCATCTCTCGTTGGTTGTGCAGCACTGACCATAGGAATAGCTCTCGCTGAGGATTATCAAATGTTTGTACCGTGGAATTGGTATCTAAAAAATATGAAATGTATTCAATGTGCCAACATCCGACAGGTTTAATTATTATTTTCAATGGTTCAGTAGTGCAATATGAAAACAATTATTACATTTACGTGCTCCAGATATAGATGTTATTCAAAGAAATTGAACGTGATGTTCACAAATTATAACGCCTAGCTGCAAATTGTAAGTATATAACAATGTTCCACGTTTGAACGTGTTTGCACAGCAACCTTTGTACAAAACATATCTAAGCAGAGTTTCGTTCCAAACAAACCTTTATGATATGCGTTTCAGCTCAAACAAGACATATTTCCCCAGGTAAACGTTTAAAAAAATATCTATAACAAATATAATAATAAAATAAAACTTCTCACCTGAGAGACCCTAGGAATTTATTATCATGGAAACTTTAAAGTTTTACAATTATGTATATCATAACATTAGTTATCTAATTACTATTTCAAACAGTGCGGCATGAAAAACAGAGTTTTCCATGAATTAAGGTTATCGATATACATCGAGTTTTGACACATACTCTGGTCTATAATTAGCCGCAAATTATTGTTTCACGGTTTTACATTTTTATACTCAATATTTAAACAGTTTCGATGTAAGTAAACCTTTAAGATAAGCTCTAACATATTGGATCTATAAAAAAACGACGAATTTCCCCATCTGCACTTTAAACAAACAATATTCTCAGGAAACCAAAACAAATTCAATGCGTTTATTAGCATGGATCGAGATAAAAGCTTGATATTTTAAAGATATGTATATCACATCATTAATCGACAAAAAGAGGAATGATCAGCACTAAAGAGCACTTTACCCACATAAACCAATACTAACCCAAGCGCCATATGCCCATGTAGGCATGGTAATATGGGTGACATTGAATTTTAAGTATCTCATGACCTAGCTAAATTGTCATTTTAATAGTCTAAGTTTCAAGTTGTATGTTATTATGCTAAAACTAATTGAGAATGCATGGACTGAAGGACAAATAGACCAACAATTGTACGGTTGAAGGCAACAACAAAATATACATCCTCAACTTTCACACAGGGGAAGAATTAAAATAGTATAGCCAATACACTAGGGCTGCATCTGGGATTCAACATTTTTGGGCACGGCCCCCCCCCCCCCGCCCCCAAGTTTGAAAACAGTGGGCCAATCTAGAACCAAGTGGAACCAATCTGTTAAAAAAAATATAATCAATATTCTCTTTCTTTAGTTGATGTTACACTGCTTTTAGGTTCTTCATATTTGCAAGAAATAAGACTGTAAATTGGCTGCATTTCATCCATCCAGTTATTCACTCAAATGGCTAGCTTTTACTATTGAAGCAACACTGGATGTTTGAACTTTGATGTCACACAAAAGTATACAGGAAACGATAAACTGCCGAACCGCATAAAATAGAACAACACATCCAGTAACTATTTGTTCATATAGCTGACCGTCATCTATCATTATTGTAGCATAATTTGTTGTATTTTTACAATGGTAATTCCAGTGCATCACTTAAACTAAACGACATTAATTACTATCTGCTGACAAGCTGTAATATTGTAGGATGGTACTCCTAGTCCGATAAAACACATGAGCCAGAGATGGGGATAGGCTGGGGGTCATGGGCCGACTTGTTACTTTAATAACCTTTTATTTTAATAACAATCAGTGCTGTGGAATATGGTTACAATTACAATGAGTGGTAAACTGGCTGTCGAAATAGTAAAACAATATCTCATATGTTTGGATGCCCATATTAATAATCGAGTAAATCCAGTCACAATCTCGTGGCTACGTTTTACAAGATAAGGTGGATCGCCATATGATTTCCTTAAAGAACAATTCTACCCGAGGAAACTTGAGGCTGGTTCCGCAAGGGGCTCAAGTCCTAATCTGAATCTAATATGTATAATCACATTCAATCTAATTTGGCTGGACCTGTTTATTTCGTTTGAAGAAACATCGCTGGGATTTCATCTTAAATTAGCATTCGCCGGATACCATCTCTCAGCCAAATCAGATAGTGGTCCACAATAGCAACACCACAGAGGATAAAAACCTACTTCATTTCATAAAAATAACGAATACATAATTCGTGGTGAATTTCTGAGTCCTTAAGCTATGTCTTTTAATGTCTATAAGCACTTAAGCGTGTATCATATATACATTCCAGGCTAAGACGTCAATCCGACAGGAAAAGTGCGTTTATTTCACTCCCACTCCGGTAAATTGATCTCCCCTTTTAACTTTCCTTAGCTAAAGTAATAACAATACACAGTACTAACTTGAATCTGATGGAGTAGCGTCTTTGGAACTCTGAGAGCCGTCAGCCAGACTGTTATCCACCAGTTTATTAGACCTACAGCACATTTTTCTCCCAAGATGCACCTTTTTATTTGCAGGCCTTTTTTCAGAGATGTAATGTGAGTCGTAGTAATCACCAAGTAAATTTTTCATCAGCTGTCCTACCATCCATAGTGTGATTGTCTTATTGCTCTGCTGAAACATATTAAATTAAATGATACAGCTTTACCTGCATAACCATTCGAGTGTTATAAATCGCATAATTACAGACAACAAATACCTACTTTCAGAAGATCGGTACTGCTCCCGAATATCGATGATGATTTGTAAATTATACACAGAAGTTATATTGACTGATATCATGAAATACAAATTCGCTTACGCTATCGGGAGCAAATGAAAATATCTGAGTCAACTGAAATGTGTTATTTATAAAGTACGTAGATCACCAGCCGTTATTTTCTGAACATTTAAAACTGTTGAATTTACAATTTTAGTAAGAAGGCTGGCAAAGGGAACGACGAGTTCTGTGACCTGACACATATTTTGTTAAAGCAACATTTATTTTTGCTAAAGCTCTGTAGAAAATTATTTACTCTGTAACGGAGCTCCGAAGCAAAAGCAAAGTTTGGTCAGCTCTTTGACTGCATCCGAAATTAATTGTTTGAAAAATTTTAGTCGAGCCCTTAACAGTCAATGATATCATGGACGCTCATGAACGTTGTCAATATCTGACCCACAAAAGATAGTCGCAGATCCGAGGTTTACTGTAAATTACAATCCAAGTTCAAAAAGGGTACTACTATTGTTTCATTCTCTTCAAAATTCAAAACCACCACAAACTTTAAAAAGTCGTATCAACAATAGAAAGGTTTTTTCTATTTTATAATATTGTAAAAAAACATTGGAATGCAACCTTTACCTTTGGTGTGCATCTGATATATATAGAAGAAAACAATGTGCGAGAGTGTGTTTGTGTGTGTAAATTTAATAAAGGGAACATGAGCGAGAATAGACTACAAGAAACTGGAGACACAAATTGCAAACAAGGACTCTTCTGCATAGAACATTATTTTGTACAATTTATTTACAAAAGTCATATGACACATGTCATTCAGCTAAATATGTTGCAATAATATAAAACAATAATAATATTTGTAAATACTAGTATACGACTAGAGTCTTAAACTATGTAATATAACAACAATTTGAATATTCAATTAAATTCCAAATAGTCCTAAATGTCTTTCTCATGTCTCATATTATAGAATTCCGAAAGTCTTGAATGGTTGATGTACGAATACTCTTTAGTGTTTTCGTGTACCTATAGTTTTTAATGTTTTGATTTTCAGAACTGTTACAAACCAGTATGTGTTTGAATAAGTCCCGCATAATAATAAAGTAGTGTTTTCGTGTAAAATTCAATGATTCCTTTCTAATTCCAATGAATAATATAAACACACAATGCTCATCAGATTATATCAAGCAGCAGAGAGACTGAGCCCACCGACTATTCCGTCCAACAGAACCCTCTATCGAGAACACTTTTGATAGAGGGTCTTATTTCACAAAATAAACCCTCTATTCAGAAAACTATGATAAATAAGCCTTCTCTGCTGACTAGAAGAGTTATTTCATGAAAAATAACTAACTATAAAAATACTTCTTGACTCCGGGGTCTACTAGACGAAACACTTGGTGGCTCAGTCTCTCTGCTGCTCAAAATACAAAGTATTTCTAATCCTAAAGGATTTCTAGTTAAAAATTGTATCTAACCCAACTCGATACCGTGTCCGAGGATCATGTAAATTTATCGTTACAAATCCGTATGGTTTTGCCTGAGCACGACTAAAGAAATTTCTTAATTTATTTATGTCCATGTCACCGCTGCACCAGGTCTGATGAATATTTCGTAACGTGTGTGCGTCAACGCCGTTAAATACCGCGAGAATGTTACAGTTATCTCTGATCATTTTCGGGATTTGTGTATACCGTTGAGTTGCATAAATCACATCAACGTTTCTGTGCCTACCGCGGGAAAATATTCAGGCAGGGTTTGATTGTTTGTCCAGCATGATATCGTCATACACATCTAAATTATTAATACCCCCATCAATATCATCGATACTCGGTGCTTCATCAATATCAGTTATAAAATCAACAACATCTTCTTCACTTATCAATTTTGCACTTTCGTTAAAATATTTTAATACCCGAGAACATCGCTGATCGTCCACTGATGGTGCTATCAAATATAATTTATCCCACTTCATCCACTTCATTATTAAATTAAGTAACAAATGTGTCTTACCCGACCCAGATGGGCCTATAATAATCATTCGAACAGAATTTGGTAGCACTGAGTTATGTTTGATTGGCTCTCGTCGCTTTGACGCAGAAAAGTTAGTGATCTCCATTAGATATATCATAAAATAAATATGAATTTATATTGTGTGAAATGCCGAGCACGTACCCCTACTGCGGATATGACAACAATTACAACAAAAAATAATCGACTAGCGCTTACAGGCAAGTGTGAACGATGCGGTATAAAAAAGTTTAGATTTATTATAAAAAAAGGGAGGTGATATCGCAGCCAAGTTAGCCAAGTTACCAGGGGCTCCGTGGGCTAAATATCCAGGAGAAAAACATCTTCCAGGATATAATTACTGTGGTTCAGGAACCCGACTTGATATCAGACTTGATGGCCAAGATCAACCAAAACCAGGTGAGTATCCGATAAACGCTATTGATAAGGCGTGTCTTGCGCATGATGTAGCTTACCGAAGCAAGGATTTGCAACAGCGCCATCTCGCGGATGTGAAATTAATTCACGCGTTAAATGCCATCCCTGATAAATCTTTCAAAGAAAAGTTAGCATCCTGGATGATAAAATCCGCAATGAAAGGTAAATTAGCGCTAGGTGCTGGTATATAATGGAGTCGATTTATTATTCCCCAAGAGGATACTGGTGAGGTAGCGCAGCAATTAGTAAACTCGCTGAAGTAGCAAAAGTTACAAAAGTTGCTGCTAAAAATTGGTTATCCCGACAGGCAATATGGCAAATTTATCTGCCGCGTCCTAAACAAATTCACTTTGCAGATTTTGATGTTAGTGTACCAAATGAGGTTCATCAGGCTGATATATTATTTCTGCCACATGATACTATCTGAAGACGTACATACAAGTACGCGTTAACTGTAGTTGATGTTACAAGTAGATACAAAGATGCTGAACCGTTAACGACTAAAACAGCATCTGAGGTTGCTTCTGCGTTTAAACGAATTTATCAACGTGGTCTACGTTGGCCAAATTTATTACAAGTTGATCCTGGCAAAGAATTTCAGGGTGCAGTATCATCGTTGATGAAGCAACATAACGTCACCATCAGACGAGGGCATACTGAAATTCATCGCGATCAGACAATTGTTGAGCGATTCAATCGAACACTTGCTGAGCGGTTATTTGGATATCAATACGCGAAGGAATTTATTCAGGATACGAGATCACTCGAATGGGTTGAAAGATTACCAAGCGTGATAGCTGCACTAAATAATGAAATAACTCGAACAACCAACATGAAACCCATTAGCGCAATTACAAAAAAACATATACCCGTACGACGTGATTCTTCAGCACAGCCGATACTGGGTAATGTTACAGTTAGATATTTATATGAACCAGGTGAATTTGAAGGTGGTAAAAAAAGAGCAACTGATCCTGTCTGGAGTATTACCACACACAAGATATCCACCGTGACAAGATCCACTGGTAGACCAGCAATCTACAGGTTGGATTCAACTGCTCCTCAACGCGGATTCACACGTGAGCAACTTCAGGTAATTCCCGAGGACACACAATTACCGCCAAAATCACTTCAGTGATTTCGATCACTTAACTAGCACCCCGACGTCGATTACACTCAAGACAGGTCAACATGATATTATCACGTGTATGACCGCGATTGTTATCTTTTCTGTCTACGGTAAATTGTCTTGAATTTTTATTCGAATACTGCCATAGCATTATATAATTACAACTCGCACAGTGATTATTCTGCTGTTGTTTAACTCAATAATAAAGTCAACATCAAGGTCGAAATCGCGATTATTTTTTTTTGTCACTCTGTTTGTAACCGGCGAGTTTTTTTTCTTATTACATCACCATCGCTGTTGTTTTCATTATTAATTTTATCAGCGTTTGATTCATCCAAGACAATCCTTCGCAGTTGAGATATTCTTCTGACTCTGGACACAGCCAAGTAGACCAAGTTTGACCATTCGATTCGATCATCAACAATCCAGACAGTTGTATCACTGATAGTTAGTCCTTGAGATGAGTGAATTGTCATTGCGTATCCTAGCGTCCACGGGGATTTATTCATTTTTAGTGCATCTTTGACAGCATTAATATCATCAACTAACACAATATCATTCAATACTAAATTCTGTTTCTCTGTTTTTCCAGGGATATCAACATCTATATTCTGTAACCGCGTATCAGCTGGTCTATAACATAACGGCACTGGCAGCATTGGAAACTTTTCCTGTTGTAATTGAAATAGCTGTTGTTGAAGTGTGTCTCTGACTATCTTTTTACTTGCTACTATCAAATCGTCTGGTTTCCACACATCCCAAAAGTCGCTCATCGAAGTTTCACATTGAATTTTATTCGGTTGTAATCTGATTAATGTTTTAAATTCTTTCAACGTTGCATCAAGTGTTCGATGATCATCAGACACTTCTTCGTAATAATCAACAAAATCTTTTAACCAATCATGTGGAGATGCTCCGACAAACGGAGGTGGTTGACCGTGATCGCCGCACATAATCACTGCAGTATTTTTCGTTAGCAGCCAATCAAGAAATGTTTTTAATGTTTCCAGCGGCACCGTACATATCTCATCCCAAATTATTTTCTCGGGAATATATTTTGTTCCCATTCGGTCAGGAATCCACACACCGCCGCTGTATTTGAAAAGGCTGTGCCAAGTACAAGAATTGACTCCTCGATGTTTCATCTCCCTGGCAAGCCTGTGTGTAGGTGTTAGCACAATCATATCCGATTTTCCAAATAATTCAATCGCTCGAGTTGTTTTACCAGACCCTCCCGGCCCGTTTAAATAAACGGTTTTGTGTCTAGTGATTGGATCATACACAGATGGTGCGTTCGACATTTCTGACATTTCTGATAATTTACAATAATCATCCTTAATTGCAACATCAGCGGATTCACAATATTCGTGTAACATCTCCGCTTTTATTCTCCACGAACTCCATGATTCATCAGTGCTTGTAAAACGAGCCAGTGATTCTGGATATCTTTTATTGATATAAAATGAATCCGTTGCAACTCTAACTGCGGTGTCAGGAAATCGATTTATCATTGATAGCAAATTTATAGAAACATAACCCAGCATTGAAGATCTTAGATGTGTGTACTGAGGCGATTCTCCGTCGATATAACTTGCAATTGTGCCCAACTTTTTCCCGTCGGACAAGAACACATCCTCCCGATTACAAAATATATTTCTCGCAACAGCGTCAGCAATTATAAAATCCAATTCAGCATCATCGATAATCAACCGCGAGTGATGCATTTTATGATCAAATGTTGCACCCTGAGTAAATTTACCAATTATTCTTCGTCCGAGATCTTTTGCTATTTTTTCACTATTGCTGAGTTTGATCTTGAGAATTTTAGGAGCCTCACTGACAATGACATCCATCGGGGTATTTGGACTCTCTCGTGCATACTCGCTAATAACTTCATCTACACTGACACGCTCCGGTGTTGGCAACCAAACTGAGGTCTGCGGTTGATATGATATCATTGCTTCACTGACAGTCAACGATACCAGTATTCGGCTGTCAAGTATATATCGCAATAACACTATTGGTACCCAGCGGTTTTCACTGAAGTGTCTGCCAAACCAAACATAACAGCACGGATGAAGCCCTTTAGCAAATTCAAACGAAGTCACACGAGCAAATTCTGTCAGGTCAAAGTCGGGTAAAACGCCGTTTATAGCAACTCTTGTCATCAAGTTCGTGGGATGTCCAAATCGCTTAAAATATTCGCTGCACTTGCCGTTCCCGAGAAAGCTTCCTTGGTAGCAAGCAATCATATCCACGGAAATCATATCCCGGTAGTCATACCGGGTATTCCACAACTCGCCATGCCCTTACTCGACACAACTTAATTGTATATCCGAGAGAAACTGACTTCGGGTTGGTCTCAACGAATTTCTTTCTCTGGCGGCGTGAGCGGCAACACTTGGAACTGTAAAACAATTAACCAATAACTGATCAATGTCTTCGGAAACACTTTGTGTTTCCACACTTGCGTTTCTCACATATTTCTCTTCGACTTTTTTCATTTGTTGTTGCAACGACTCCGTCCGGTATAATTCCCCGTTGGGTTTTACAAATTGATCATATTCGCCATCTTCGGAACTCTTAAATAACCACACTGACACAGGGTCGGTTTTACTCAGCGTGTAAATAGCATCAAATATATTTCCGGAATAAAGTTTGACAACACGATCTCGTGGAAATATTGTAACTGCATCAGTCCAGGCATGAGAGTTATGATCAATAATTTGAATCGGTGATCCTGACTTTTTATAATGTTTGGAATTATATAATATTTCCCCGGTTAGTGTTTTTACTGTTATTGAAAATTTTAATTTACTTGATAGCACAGCAACATCATTTATTGTTGCCCCAGTATCCTTGACTTGCTCGGCCCATGCTGTTATTTTTTCACGTCGCAGATCGGTTAAACCGTTTCCTCGTTTTGCGTTTTTAAAATGTTCCATTACTCACTCGGCTACACAATTCAGCACAAATGACGTCTTCATCGGGGCGAGTTTATCAATTTTTGTTTTTTTTTACCAGATAGATTCCATAAACGATTGCGGTTACAGGATACGCTCGAGCGTAATATGGTTTATCAATCCCGGTCAACATTCCTGGTTTGGAATGTTTACTTAACAGAATGGTCTTTCCGTTAGCAAGAACAGGGTCGAGTTTGTCACGGATAATCCATTCATCGGAATCTGTTTGCACAATAAATTTTATTCTGAAAAAATATTTCTTACTGTGTTCATCGCTTTGATGAATATCAAATAGATAATCAATAATTGTTTTTGCTCTGGCATCAGTCATTGTAGCATCGATGACTTCGTCAACATCGATGCTGTCATCGATGATTTCGTCAATATCTCGGATAATTTTAAATGACGACCATACATGAGATGCGCCGTCGTCGCGGAATTCTTTTTTGGCATCCCTGATAATATTAAATAGATCAGTTAGATTCCGCTGTCGTGAGTCTCTGTTTAGCCTGTCAAGATCGAATCTCTCGGCGCCAACTGCGGATAATTTCGAAAACACCACCATATTATATTTAAGACAAATATTTAAATAAGAAATATTATATATATATATATACAATGAATAACTGCAAGTGGTTGAAAGTTGGATCTGTAACAGTCTGTGGTAAGCCCTGCAGGAAGGAATTCTGCGGTGAACATATACAAAGCATCAAACGAGGAAGCGCAGGACCTATCCCATGCCTGCGATGTGGCATTGGTGTCAGGGGTAAAACACAATTATGTGCGGGATGCGGGGGGAAACGATACCGTGAACTCAAGCGATATTACAATAAAAAAAATAATGGAAATGCGCTGAAATCCGAGAGTGATTATATAACTAAGTTTTCAGACAAATTATAAATTAGACAAATATATTATTACATAAATGAATCAAGAATTTGTCCGACATCCAACCATCGAGAATTATGAAGCATCTCGTGAGGGAATAGTGAGACACTGTAGATTGAAAAAACCAGTTGGTGTTGTTACTAATGTTGGTTATCTAATGTTTGCTGCTGGAAAGAAACATTATCATAATCATAGATTTGTGTTTGAGGTATTTAACGGAGAGATCAAAGACGGTCTTGTAATTGATCACAAAGATAATAACAAACTTAATAACTCTCTCCAAAATTTACAAGCCATTACTCCGAGCGAGAATTCTGCGCGAGGTGACACTGGTAAATTTGCAAAAATTCCCAGAGCTGTCAGATCTCTCAGCAAAAATACTAATAAAGAAAATATATTTCGCTCAGTGAACTCAGCTGCGAAGTATTTTGGTATTAACCCCCGTTCGGTTCAACGTGTTGCAGAAAATATTATCAAATCAACTTTTTCAAGTAAGTTTGATAGCTGGATCATATTTTCTTATGCAGATAACTCTACAGCGACTGCGTGAAAGTCAATGATACAATTATTTCCCCTTGTCACCTTGACAGCGCGCTATAACACTTTACAGGTACGAGCAGACGATTTTCTGCACAAGGAAGCAAATAACTCCCTTTTATTTCCCCTTGATTTGATCAAGGTGACAGCACAAGAATGGTTTTATCCCTGACTTTGTCAGGGACAAACGCGTATTTATCTTTTATTACAGACAATATCACTATTTTATTACACTTGTTCGGGTTTATGGTTCATCTGTATTTTCCACACGATCATATTTAAGAAAAAACGTTTTAAACAAATCACGCTGAGCTATTTCTGAACTTCCAGGTATCAGTCGGTTTATATACAATATCGTCCTAATAATATACGGGGTTTTCGAAACCCAACGAAGTTCCACAACTTTCTCCGTTATCGCCCCGTTCAGGGGTGGGTCTTTTACCACCCAACGGGATTGATTTTGGGGGTGGGGGTGCAACTTCGTTGGACGTAGAATATAACCCCGCATCTGTCTGTGTTGTCTATATGTTTGTACCGTCCCTATTGTAAATATTGTAAATACAACTGCTGTAAATATGCTTCTACTGCTGTAAATATTGTAAATACAACTGCTGTAAATATGCTTCTACTGTAAATATTGTAAATACTATATGTTTGTACCGTCCCTATTGTAAATATTGTAAATATGCTTCTACTGTAAATATTGTAAATAATATGTGTTTGTGCCGTCTTAAGAAAAGTTAGAATTAAGTTATATGTTTGTACCGTCCCAAAGGATAAGTTATATAATTGTAAATACAACTGCTGTAAATATGCTTCTTGTAATCCGCTCCTGAGTTTGGAGGAGATGTGATTTTTTTTTTAATTTTAAATATATAAAAATATATATAAATATGAATCACGAAAATATCAATAATGTGATTGTTGCTATTAAAAAATTAGAAAAACAAGGATTTAATTTATCACTAAATCCTGAAACAATTCTGTCTGAATTTGAATCGTTATATGAATCTAAATGCGCAGGGCGTTATATTCTTCCTGCTCAATATCGATTCAGAAAGATGATTCAAAATAATTTGTATACATCACTGGCCAGCGTAGAAGAAGCACAAATAAATGAATTTGTTCCATTGTCTCGTGCAATTGAAAAGATCAGGCTGGCATTAGCAGCCGAGTATGAAACTAAAAAGATAATAAATAATCGAGTCCGAAAATTGAAACATTGTATGTCCGCTGACTTCGTCACTGACGAGGAAGTAAATACCTCACCTTGATTTCGTCATTGAAGTCAAATACTTGGAAGTGAAATCGAAAGTAAAAAAAATATTACTTTTTTTTTACTGTGTAAATTATGCAATTGTCCGATTTCTTTGATTTTTACTAGCAAATACCCTATCAAGATTAGCAACTTGGACAGTTTCACTGGTTTTTACTAGCAAATACCCTATCAAAATTAGCAACTTGGACAGTTTCACTGGTTTTTACTAGCAAATACCCTATCAAAATCAGCAAAATTGTCAGTGTTAAAAAAAATATATATAATATTTAAAAATCCTTTAGGATTTTCACTGCAGTATCTTATCAAGATGATCCCGTGAAATACACGAGTGAGCATAATTCATGATTTGGTCTGGAAAACATGTAATCGCTATGATATGATTTTCTTGTAGTTGTTTCAACTGCGATTCTGTCAGTAAAAAATCATCATTACCGTATTTATCAATAACTATTTTAACTTCACCTAATTTCATCATTGATGAAATCGACGACGCTCCGCTGAATAATTTTTTGATATATTCTTCAAGTGTTTGTTTGTCGTTTATGAAACATTTCACGTGCTGATACGTGCTATATTTTTTTTATCATTTAATATAATTTATTGTGACAGTGCTGTCATTGATGGTGATGTTACCAACAGTGCCATCATCGTCGTCACTGCCACTAACAATAAAATCACTGTCAGAGACATCTTCATCACTAACAATAAAATCACTGTCAGAGAGATTTTTATCATCATCATCATACTTCTGGTAATTCTTCGAATTTCTCGGAAACGCTTTGCATTTCTTGTAAGTCAAAGATTTTTGGGACATTATTATGATATGATATTATTAATTGAAAATCGTTTCAGGACTTGAAAATCGTTTTACGATGAAAGTCCTTAGGACTTTGCCAGCAAATTAATACTAATAGTTCCATTTCTCAAGTCCAAAAGTCTACCCTGTTGGTCAGTGACTTTAAAATTCATCCTTGTCAGCATTGGACTTAAACACTGCAACAATACTTGATTGATTGGCTCTTGTACAATCAAACACCCAGGTGGTTCTTTAGGAGTAAATGAGTATAGTATAAACCCTTGCTCGGCTTGATTTGATACTGTTGTGTCTATGTTGTAACTGCCATCGATTACGTCAGACACAAGATTGACCGCGACGACATCAGTGATATTTACGATTCCCGGAGAAATATGTCTGCCATCGCTCGCTGTGGAATTATCGTGTCTGAGGATAGTTGGTGATGGCAATATTCGCTTGCACTGGTCAAGTATGTCATCGAAGTATTCATCGACGATATTAGTAACAAATTTTTTCAAGATGACCGGGAAAACATATCCTGGTAATTTAATATTCGGTAGATCAGCTTCTTTGATTTTAAGTCTATCTAATGTTTCTCGGAGATCACACAGTCTATCTTCTTCCTTTTTTCTTCTTTTAGCAGCTTCTGCTAATCTAGCTAATGAAGGATTATCTCTCTTGTGGCATTCTTCACTTTCTAAAGCATCTCTTACTTGTGATTTTTGTTGTTCGATCGCATTGACCATTGCAGTAAATGCTCTGTTGTTTAAAATGTCCATGTAACTCGCGACTTTATTTAATACTTTGATCTCATTGATGATATTATCACGTGAACCTGTTATATCGCTGATATGTGATTGAAAATGCGAACGTAAACTCCTTAGTCGTTGATTGTACAATTCACGATAATCATTAAATAGACTAGTAAAATCCTCCAGCGAATAATCATATGTTTTATCGTATCTTGTCATCCAGTTGGTGCCTGTTCCTGGGTAAAAATCATATTGTGGTTCTTGATCAAGAAGCGTTATTACCGGGACAAAACGTCTTTCCTCATCTTTGCTAAGGTCATGATATTTCTCCTCGTCGGTGATATAATCAGACTTTTTAGGTTCAGGTGGTATCGGTGTATCAGGAGGTTTTGATTCAGGCCATCCTAATACTGTTCTGATTGAACTGTTATAAATGTCTACGGCGTAACCCGGTGAAGCGACTTCGATGATC
Organism: Sinohyriopsis cumingii; assembly: GCA_028554795.2. NCBI lineage: Eukaryota > Metazoa > Mollusca > Bivalvia > Unionida > Unionidae > Sinohyriopsis > Sinohyriopsis cumingii. Next base: position 26,700,714 of record CM068828.1, read on the forward strand.
GTTGACAACGTTGGCTCATGGGCGGTTATTGATATTTTTGCTTCTTTTCTGGTGATACGCTTCATTTGACGTTGTATTTCTTTGTTGATTTCTTCTATCTGATAAGACCCTGTTGGTAAATGAATGACGTTCCAATCTGGAGTACCGTCGGGGTTATTCTGATACGAAAATACAAATGAATTATCTGGCAACTGTCCGTGAAATGATGTCGACCTGATGTTGGGCCAACTGTGATATACTCGTAATTGTGCCAACGTGATTTCTTTTACTGGAATTGCAGTTGGAAAATTAATATTAAACTCTGGTTGCGTCGAAGACATTGTTATCATTGATGTTTTTACCGGAGCTGTGTTTGCGGCAATGTCGAGTAAAGCTCGATGCTGAAGTGGTTCTGTCATTATTTATCAGTGATGTTTTTAAATCCTCATATATCTTGGTGAGCTCGGTGAACTCGGTGGTGGAAATATTGCTGTCAGCGACACATTCCGATAACGCGTTAGAAAGTTTTGAATAACCCCGCTGAGTAAGTTCTAATTTAGTTGTGTATTCACGGAGTTTGTTACCAGCGCAAGATGATATTTTTTTCGCGATGATGCTAGCAACTCCGGCAGCCGTGGTTGTAACTGACACAGCAATGGTAGCAGCGATTGCTGCTGTAACCGGAGTCAACGCTGATAATACTACTCCGGTTGATGCAACAACCGCAAAAACAGAATACACTAACACATCTAACACGGTTACTCGACGTTTATATTTTTTTGCTTTTGCCGTACACTCGTTGATGACATTTTTTAACTCTGACTGGTATTCACGTACTTGATCGTATCTGTATTGTTGAGTGTTTAATGACTCTGTCATTTTATTATTTTACGCGGTAACCAATTGAGGCGTTTCAGCTACAAATTCCAAACACCACCAGTAGGATGTTGCGGTTAATTTCTTGTCTGCGGCTTCCAGTATAAATGTTTCTTCGGTTTCCTTGTTTAGTATGATAGTCACAACCCCGGAATATTTGTCGGTGGAATGTCTCCAGGGATATGTTGTAAAGATCTCAAACTTAGCGGCACTGAACACAGACAGTCTATACACGCCAGTGGCTGTTGCTTTATATTTGATAGTATTATTTTGTCGGGACCATGTTGCGAATCCCGATGATACCGTGTATACGATGTTGGTGATATGCCCGGGGGTAACTCCAGTGGGGACTTTAATCAAACTGGTTTTGTTAACGATCTCAGGAATACCCGATACGATATCTTGCTGTGTTTGTTTGATCGTGTCAATGTTATTTTCTATTATCTGGATTTGATCTGAAAAACTTCTATCTGTTCTGACTACACCTAACCGGGTATTAATCTTGTTGATATCGTTGGCGTTATTAGTAAGTTTTTGTTTGATTTCAGAAAGTTTCATGTCGATGACTGGAGGAGTCCCAAAGAACTTATCAATGGACTCATCAGCTTTTGCGAAGTTTCTTCGAAGTCTTGTAAACGCGCTCACGTGAACATCATACTCTGCCCGCAACGTGGTTAGTTTACCGTCAACGGCGCTAGCGATTGCGTCAACATATTGTTTGTTTGCGGCATCTTCCGGGGATGTTGGATCTCTTAAAACGGTTATTTTGTTACCGTTCATACTGATTTCACCCGTCATTGTATCACCGGTCTTCGCTACACGTTCTCCTGCGACTTTTCGTGCATCATCTCGAAGCGCCGCGATTGATATCAGCGAATCTCTGATTCTGCCGCTGTCAGTGAATACAATGATGTTGTCCGTGGTAGCTCCAATAACCCTGCGAATTATGTCATTCCACCTAATGCTACTGGTTTTTAGCTTGCCATGTCGATCTTGAAAAATTACAACCTCATCTGGGTCTATCACGGTCAGACTTAAAAGATTATCAATTTCATCTTTGGTCGCATACTTTGATAAATCGATATCTTTTTTTTCTTCCTTTGTTCTGCTGGATCTTCCGTAAATATCAACCATTATTAGTTGTGGGGGTGTTTAAATTTGGAAATCACATCTGTGATTTCAACGTGTATTCATGCACGACTTTGTGAGGAGAATTGGCTGATTTCGAGATCGCATCAAGAACATTTAATATTTCACGGCCACATATTGGAGGATCGGTCAGTGTTTGTGTTGGTAACGTTGAATACCAAACCTTACCTGTCAGGGGGATGTTTTTTATATATCGAAGAAACTCAATTGGCGGTGCTAGCCCGTACGAATCGAAATATATAATTCCACTTGGATCGATCGCGTAATCAACCCAGTGAGTTCTTGGACCATCGCTGTTATCAAGATTAATAATTCCTGTTTCTGGATTATTCGGTCGTGCTGGTAATTGATCTCTCATAAAGACACCTCTGAAATGTTTTACGCGGAATCGTTTAGCGGCATCAAGTAAATCAAAGTTGGACGCTGGAAGTGAAACAGAAACACCTTGTGTTTTCAAAACCTTTTTGGGTACCACGATGGCGGAGTTCTTGGAAGTCTGAGACCTCGGCCTTTTTTTTTTGTATCCAGATCCTGATTTAGGTATAGCTTGTAGTACTTTCATGGCGGCAGGAATTCGTTGCATTTGTGACTCTACTTCGGGCCTGGAAAGAAATTTTGGGATCATTGGTCCAACTTCTGCAAGCATTGGTTTTACGCGACTAGTTAGTGCTCTTGCCATCATAAGTGGTAGGAGTATATTTCCTCCTTGTTTCTTATATTTTCCACCAGTTGCTTTTTGTGCCAGTTTTGACCACGCATATCCAAGTGCTCCAAGTGCTGTGGCTCCTAAAGCTTTTGCTGCTAACGCTGGTGCTGCTGCGCCTAACGTTGCGGCAAGTATTGGAATAAGTGGAAATATTTCACCGGATTTAATCATATCATGGCCAGCTGCGGTGCTAAAATCAAGTCTGATTCCTTTTCCTGCTGCGATAGCATTGGAAATTTGATTAAGTTGTGTTTGAGTAACCGATAACTTATTTTGACCATTACCTAGTTGTCCATGTTTGAGTGTTATTGACGTTCCTGACGCTGATGCTTGCTTTGATTTTAATTTCTTGATCTGACCAGGAGTCAGAGTGACATTAACATGACTGTATGACATTTTATTAATACGAGATTGATCTAATTGTTACATATTTTCGGAAAACCTATAGGTTTTCTACTGGGGCATCAACGAGTATCATTCGGCCGCCAGCACCTTCAAGCAACATTGCTTTATCGGAAAGTATAACCGCGACGGCTCTGTAATTAGCTATAGCTCCTACGTCTCTATTCACGGTAGCCCGAAAGTGAATATCAACGACAGACTGTCTGGTTAAATCAAGATGCTCCAGCGAGAAGTAATAGATTGGATAATGAGATATAAAATCCAATTGTGATATTTGCAAACTAGTGTCGATATTTAGATCACGCGCTAGATATTTCGTCAATCGTTGATATGCACGTGCAACATGGTTGTTAGCAAAATTTTGCATTATGTTCTCGGATGGTTCCTGATGCCCGTTTATTCTCAGAGAAACGTCAGTGATACCAAGTTGATCAAATATCATATGCGAATGTGTTTGATCATTTACTCGTGCAGTATTTTGAAGAGCAATGAAAATATGTCGCGGCGCGGAAATTCCCTGCTGTGATGCTATATGCCATGTAAATAAACCATTGATGGTGCTTTGAATACTATCTGTGGTTGTTGTGAGCCACGATAGCAGCGTTTTACCACCTTGACCCATAAAAGAAAGCAGTCGTTGTTCTTCGGCAATTGCAGGAGTCATTACCGGCATCCACAGTGATAGTTTTGTTATTAATACTTTACCAGCATCACCAGCACCAGCACCAGCTTCTCGCCATAGCGCATCATTATCGTCATTTTTTCTAATAAGCACGACTGTATGTTTTGCTCCGAAAATTACCTTTCTGACATCTCGGCAAAATCCAAAGATATGCGGCAGCGGAATCGCACAAGAAAATTTTCTACTATCTCCCCTCAACATTAATTTACGCGTTGCAAAACCCAAATTGTAATTTGCATTACCACCATGAACCACCGGCCACACATCAGCGGCGGCGTTATCGGCAGCCTTTCTTGGTCGTCTAATATTGTACTGATCACTGTCAGGATGATTAGAATTATCCTTGGCAAACATCATTGATGGACCAGCTGATCTTGTATAATCATCAGAATATCTCGCTAGACCAATTATTGTTGTAGCAACATCAACATCATTCTGAATCGATTCGATATTTTTTCCATCAATCATATATATATGGCGCTACTAAACAAAGCCATAATTCCGTTATTGACAAAACCGATTTTAAACGCATCCCCGTAGTCTGTGTTATCTAATTTTTTAATTTCACCTTCTACTTCAATAAATGCTTCAGCCGGCAGGAAATATCTACTTGTATCCTGAACCTGAAGTTCAATTCGTCCTCGTTTATTTGGTTCTCGTGCGTCATAAGAATAATACTGATAATCACGCACTGATTCATTTTTAAGAACCGGTTCGTCTATTTCTAATGCTGGGTCGGATTCCCGTTTAAACATTTTATTATAGAAGTTATCGTCTAAAACGAAGACCACTTCCCGCAATCAAACTTGTATTCATTTGTTCAGGATTTATCAGCGCCGCTAGTTTTTGATTTGTGCCTTCATTTATTACTTTACTAACATTTGGTGGCATGTTTGCGGTGGCTGGTAATTTTACCGGCGGAGGTTTTCTACGTATCAGTCGTGCTAGTCTGTCCTTGATTGCCATGAATGCTTTACCGGCAGCGCTACCAACAGTGCCAATAACTTTATCTTTAATAACATCAATGGCTTTTTTTAGCGCCAATAGCTTTATCTTTAATAACATCAATGGCTTTCATTGATAATTGTTTTGCGATCGGTATTGCTTTAGGTGCCATTCTCGCAAATAAACCCTTGACAACATCGCCTAATCCGTTTCCATAAGTCATCCTGTATACAGGTACTCGTGAATTTACAACCCTGACCATGACTGGTCTACGATGAGAATTGTGTACTATCATTTTATTTAATTGTTATTTCTCTAATCGCTGTCGACGAGTTCATCAGTAAGTTCTCGATAGATGCGAGCATCCATGATGCCGCCTTGAAATAATCGCTGACAGATATCAGCCGCTTCATTAATTATTTCTGGTGAGTTATTTCCGGCACGTTTTCCTCCTAAGAGAACTTCTAGCCGTGATACATCATTGATGATATTATCGGGGCAGGGAATAAAATTACCCCCCAAACCACTACCGGTTACACCCGATTCAGGCGATGGTTGTCTTCGTGGTCGAGATCGCTGCTTCGTTGGTGTTGGAATACCCCCTTTCATTTTATTAATCCGCTCAACAAACTCATCATATTCGCGCTTATATTTTTTGCTGATCTGTGGAATATCTTTATACTCACGAAATACCCTCGCGTTCCACTCATGTTCTGGAGTGTTATGAAATTCTGGCTTTAGAAGCTGATGACGCGCTTGATATCCATCTGCAGCAAAAGCACGAGGATTGCGCATAACTCGCGCGTAGCCCTCCGGAGAAAAATATTTAGTTTTTATTTCTGGTCTAGTAGATGGATCCTCGGCAATATTTTTAATGTCTTCGATTTCAGCACGTGTTTTGTTGGCAGCCTCTATTGCTTCGCTGATCTGTTTGGTAATTCCGCGATAACTCGCTGTGATGCTGTTGTGGCTTCAGCGATCTTTTTGGTTGGCTCAGTAATTGGTTTAAATAATTCTTCTGCACCTGTTGCAAATTCAATTTGTGCTTGTTGCCGCGCTTGTAATTTTTGTCTTACACTGTCTCGCACAGGAATAAATTTTTTTATTGCTTCTAGTCGCTCTCGAGCTAGTCTAGCAGAATGTGCTTCTTCAATGTTGGCCATTATTGTTAACTTAAATTTTTAATTCACAGCAGAAATCCTAGAATGTTTACATTTTTAGCAGCAGAGAGACTGAGCCACCAAGTGTTTCGTCTAGTAGACCCCGGAGTCAAGAAGTATTTTTATAGTTAGTTATTTTTCATGAAATAACTCTTCTAGTCAGCAGAAAAGGCTTATTTATCATAGTTTTCTGAATAGAGGGTTTATTTTGTGAAATAAGACCCTCTATCAAAAGTGTTCTCGATAGAGGGTTCTGTTGGACGGAATAGTCGGTGGGCTCAGTCTCTCTGCTGCTTATCAACAAGTTCTGATCATAAATTCCCAAAGACTGCTATGAGATTGGAATGCATAATTCGTTAACTTGTGGTATAAATAATAGTATTAATTTCAATTCACACAAGACATGACAATATCCGAGATAACATGCACGCATAAGGGATATGAATAAGAACTGAACAACCATTTAACTTACACAAATATTTCTCTTCCGTTTCCCGAACTTTAATCATGGTGGTTTCTATGACTATATTTACGTTAAGCTGCCCTATTTTATTTGGCGGTTTTATTTCAGTTGCTGTCTGTGCCGTTGCAGCATGATGTAGTATATACAAGTATCTTAGTGTTAAGTACTACTTTACTTGAGTGCTACTTTACTAGAGTCTGCGAGGTTAATTTGTTTTGTTCAAGTCCACAAAGCCGAATATATTAATTCGATTGAAGCTAAATAAATCAAATAGATAAGTGTTGAAGAATAAAATGTATTTAACAAGTTCGTTTTCAGCAGCACCATTACTTTAAATGTCGGATTTTACTTTCTAATATAAATCCAAAATATTTCCCATTTAGGTCGTCAAAATAGTGCTCAGGTGTTTATTTTGAGGGTGAAATGGTACATCGCAGTGCTGGACAAGTCATGTGTGAAGAAAGCAAAGGCCAACATACTATGTTTTAGAACTCCACGCTGAAAGTGTCTGAATTAATGAAGCATATCAGACAAGGGGGAACATTTTATTCTTGGCACATCCTGTCAACACAATGTTGGCATTTGTTACGCTGTAGACAAAGTTACAACAACTAGAGAATCGACAATGCACGGATGTAGGTCACAATCCTAAAAGTAAGGAACATGAACACACAGTTATCGACATACTATGTGTCAGAGCTGAGGTTATTTTCTCCACGTTTGATACAAAGCATAATCGGTTATTTTGCAGTGTAGATCATTTATAAACCCTCCTTGCGTTACACCACCTCTTTGTAACGCAGGCGCAGAAAGATACTTTAAATGCTGAGCAAATTTCACCAGATGAGGTCGAATAACAACACTATCAGTCTCTAAGAGAGTACAGATGAGCGCAAGTGTCTTTGCAAGGTAGATTTATGTGCTACTGCCATAGACTTAACCAGGTCATACTAAATTATTTGGACTAAAATATAATTGGGGTGTGGCTAAATGATGTTGTTTCTGTCATGGGGTCTAAATCCTTGATAATGTCAGTTATAGAACTTGAATGATGTTTTAGTTCGTGGATCAATATACATGCAACAGTAATGAGAAGAAGAAAAAAACAGGCGGAACTGTATAAAGCACAGACCAACCAGCAAAGCATGCATATCGCGTATTCTGCGGTGGTAGCTTGAGTATTATAAGGCAGGTTTAATATAAGAGATTAGTCAAGGAATTGCAAGACGTAGGTACCAAAATTTCTTTTTTGGGGGGTATGTCAAACTTCCAAAGAAGAAATGATGAAACGAGTCTAAGATAATGTAACAGCTGATATTGCTGCACTCTTATAGCTAGTTAGCTATCTGTGATATTTCGGCATTAAAATGAGTGATCAATTTCCACTAACATCAATGGGAAAAACTCTGTCCTAACCTTCTTTTGTTTTCAAAGTGGTGAACATTCGTATTGAACGAATCCTGATATTTCCCTCGAGGATCTGTTTAATACGAATCAGGCATAGATATTCGTCAATTTTCGGTTCAGATCGACCAAATGCCATTGCACAAACATACTATGATTAGACGAGGATTCCACTGAGATTATTCGCTGCCAAGTTGAATACATCCTTTACGCATGATTTGTTTCCAATGTTGTAAGGACCAAAAAGGGCAAGATAACACACCGTTCCTTAACCTTCAGCATATGTTTAGATACAACAGTGGCTGGAAGAATAGTGTGATAATTTAAACCATACCAGATGACATAACAGGCAAAGAAAATATGAATACTTAGGCTTAAATGGACCATTCGGTCTGTATTAAATTAACAGAGAATGACATACAAGTGCGAATATGTCATTCATAAGACCAACTATAATCCCAAAGAAGCAAGTAATTATCAGGAGAATTTGTATCTTCATTACCGCAGTGTTTCTGCTTGATATGCCTAATACGATCTTTCCATACAGAACCGCCTGTATCAGCTAAAATATCAACTGAAATAGATTTACGTTGGCCATCACTTCCATGAGAACGACATGACATAACACACCAGAAGTGGTCATAGCGAAATAAGGGGACAAGGTGCTATTGTCTTAGTATCCATGCAGATGTTATTAATCAGAGTTGAGCATGCGGGGGGGGGGGGTACACACCATAGGCCAGATGTTATCACATTAGCTGAGGTGTTACCCTGTGTATCCCGTGGAAGAAGCCCTTGCTTAAATCTGTTTTGAACTCAGTGCCCAAGTAGGAAAAATGCTGGATTTGGACAATATTAAATGTGCTTTAAGTAGCAATGAATCCATAGTACAACAGAGGTGACACAAAGAATTTCATGTAAATACCTATACTAAAACTGATGAAATTTCAAAATGCCGGCAGGAGCTTGGCACTGAACATGTGAACTTGTCTCTAAATAGGTAAACTATATCCATGAAAGCGAAACTGTGGAATTCCCTTGACTGAAAAACGGAGGTACACATAATGATTATCTAAACTGATAATGAAATATACTGCTTGATTGGCCTAGATAATATGTTCGATGTCTCCAGTCTGAAACATGGTGCCTAAATCAATATGATAAGAGCTGAGATCCATAGCTGGCCATATTGTGTCAATGGCGTTGGCAATAGAAAGAATCTGGAGGAAAATCTGGCCTTCTTTACGTTCTTCGTGTGCTTTCCATCTTCAAAATCTCTTCTAAATTAAATAAAGCGGTCATCTGAGGTGGCAGTGCTGGATTCAACTCAGTACCTAAAGGAAATATATCTGGAGCGGGAGAGACAGAAAGAGAGACAAACATTAAAATAGACACATGTTGACAAACATACCGAAAGGGGGAGTGAAGATGGCACATTAAAACAAAACTGTATCTCTTTCAAATATGCTAGAACTATTCTGATTTCCAAATTGTTTAAATAAACATGGGGACTAGTTTCCATGTTGAATATGATTCTTCTATGTTTGCACTCATATATCTTTTATTAATTCCTATTTAAATATTTGTCAACCACGCTCTCAATATTATTTATGTAGAAAGACTAAAACAAATTATATTACTTACATTTTTGTTCTTTTCCTGACATACATTTCTGATTAAACTATCTAAGAATATTCTTTCTCTTGTTCGGGATTGCTAAAATGACAAATAAAGGTAATCAGTTAATTACAAAATTCCACACAAACACACACACGCTTACACTCCACACACACACACACACACACACACACACACACACACACACATATATATATATATATATATATATATATATATATATATATATATATATATATATATATATAAAGACGGATCATTAATTATTAAAAATAAACAATGCAGAATTTATTCTGAAAATGTTTGGCCATGTACAATTAAAAGGAAATTTGGTTCCCATATTAGCAGTACATTCGGTACAGGTTGCACATATATATATATTGTCAATTTAGTTTATGCAGTACGTAGAAGACTATTTACCAATCTGCGTCTACACAAACTGATTTCTTTTGCAGAGAATACAGTGGTTGGTAGCTGAACATCTTTAACAGTTATGTTTATGTATCGTCAGATAAAGGAAAATTCACTTTGCAGCATACAATAACTAATCTGTGTCTACCCAAACTGATTTGTTTTCCAAAGGATACAGAGGTCGGTAGCTGGACATCTTTAACAGCTATGTATATGGACCTTAACCTAAACAAAAAGTCACTTTGCAGCATGCGTTAATAATTAAATTGCCTTATCATGGATATAGTATAAAATGTATTAACTAGCTGTCTAATTATCTGGGGTATACGGATTAAGAATGTCTCCTATACAGTGAATATGTAAAAAAAAATTATATATGTTCTTATGTCTAGATTTTTGACGTTGGGAGATCTACAGTAATGATCAGCTACTTGCATGCGTTGAGCTAAAATTCCATTATCTATTCTGTTATCATAAGTCAAGAATATTTATAAACCTTTATTATTCCATAATCTTCAAACAGATCTTCTTGAATATTAAAATCTCCGCATGATTTTATACTGCTAGAATAGGGCGTAATTTGCTCCAAGACAGCTATATTTTACAGCGACCTTCACTTAATGTTATCATTATTTCCACTTCTGTATAAAGAAAATGATAATATGAATTTCAGCATAATATCTGATACAATGCTAAACATCAGTGGTTATCATTTTGTCTTGAATGGACAAAGAGATAAAACAGGGCAACACAATGCATTTCATTTTAATCTATAAGCCTTTCAGGTTCTATTGCTTCAAAAATTATTTCATACATCGTGAAAAGGTGCTGCTAGATATACATTCACATTAATTTGACCACTACAAGGTAGCAGTCCCAATTTCCTTACACAATGATCATCTTTTTAAAATCAAAACCTGTCCATAATTATTCTTGCAGCGAGAAAAATACAAATACTGAAAAAGGCAAAAATATTACTGCAGGAAGTGCATGATGGCATGTACAGTGAGCAATGCAATTTATAAATAATGTGCTGAAATACTTACATTGTTGTATAACTGCGTCATTTTATCGTTTGTGAGGAACGTCTTGAGATCGATGCCATTATCTAGAAATAGCTCCACAAAATCCACTCTATCCATCACTATGGCTAAAAGCATGATGTCGTTTAACCTACCAGTCTGAAAAGACAAAAAAAATCACAAAGTTACATTCTGACAATTAACCATGTTTTGCATAAATTATATAGCCAGTATTACTCTGGCTGGAAAGACATCATATGTCATATTAATGTTTGCTGAATTAAATCTTTGTGGAACATGAGAGCAACGGTAGATCTTTCGGTAGAGTGCCTTTAATATCTTACTAAAGTTTAATGGATCAGCTAGAAATGAAGGATGATATGTAAAAATATGCATAAAGTAGCAGTACATAAAATTCTGCTGTGATACTAGATTCCCAATTGTATACACTTATACAAGTTATGAATGGCATTAATTCAAAATAGTAACATCAGTAAATATCCCAAATTAATCTCTAACGTTTATTATTAATTTGCTCAGTGGAAAGGTATTTGAGATTAGTACAGATTTTGTTTATCAGTCTAAAATTCCAAAACAAAATAAGATTTTCCTTAGCTAAGGACTAAATTAGATAAATCTTTAATTGTGTGAAAACTTAGCAAAATCAATAACATGAGAAAACATAAGCGTAACAGTAATGCATCTATAAAAAAATATTTATTGTTATGGAGCAACTGCAAACATTTATAGTCCAAATACAAAAGCTGAGTTTACGAAATTCAATATAAATGCCATCTTTTTATGCTGAAATTTTTTTTTCTTAACTATAGATATGTGAAATCATATATTCAGATTGTCACGTAATGGATTTCATATGCACTACATTGATTACCTGGAGGGGTATTGAGGTGGTAGGGAGACAGAGTGGGCTATAGGAACAATGGTTGATACCCGCTTTATAAGCAGTTCATAAAGTATCTGAAAAGATTGATCTAGATACTAACCGGCCATGTTTTGTCATCCGTAAATATCTCACTCCTGGCGATATCAATCTTGTTCCAGGTTAAAGCTAATCTTAGATGATCTATCACGTGATCACTCTTATCTTCAGGTTTAGCTAAAGGCAATCAAAACAGACAGGTCAGGCAATGCATATATGGATGTTAATATTACTGAAACAAATTTGTGTACCCAATTTCTTCTGATGTGGATAGGAGAAAGGAGGAAGGAGGAAGAAAGAGACAACAATCAACAGTAATTCGTATCATAATAACAACAAACGTGCCTTTCTATTGCACGAGATGATGTAACCTTTCACTGCTTATGAAATATAACATTTCCTCTATGCTTTTATATGTAGGTAGATATTTGAAAATACTCTAATAAGCAAAGAAAATACATTTCTGAGACTCGTGACACTCCATTTAAGCACCCATCATTATGGCTATAATCTTAGTGTCTTATTATCTGACCAGGCCCAGTGTGATTTTTTATTTGCTATATGGTTTTTTTTTTGCTCACTTTGGCCAGGTTCAGTACGATTTAGTCAGGTCAGGATCACTATGACTTCTTATCAGCTGGCTAGGCAGATTATGATCTCTAATTATCGGCCGGGTCCAGTATCATGCCTGATCATCTGGTAATGTACAGTATAAGTTCTTTTCGTTTTACTATGTTCAGTATAATTGTTGTAAATTGGTATGTTTCAATGTAATGGCCTGTTATTTGTCCAGGTCCAGAAAATAAATTCTTTTGGTCTTTTTGACTGTGATTTTCCCCTCATGTATTAGCAGGTATAGTACTATTTTATGAGTTTGCTATATAGTCCAGTTGGAACAACGACATCGGCCATATATATATATATATATATATATATATATATATATATATATATATATATATATATATATATATATATATATATATATATATACATTCCGACTGTCACTTACGCGACCACTCACGAGACCATGTTTTCCAGTACGACCAACTGCCCATTTTTCTAGTAAAGACAAGGACAATTGCAATATAAATCGCCGAAGAGGTTTCATTACAATTGGTTATTTCAGCTAGTGTCGAAAGGTTTGTGCAGCGAGTATCGAAGAACTACAACTGTTTTGCACAGGCTGAACAGGCGGATTTGGTTTTTTTGGTGTTGTTTCCAATGAGTTGTATGACTAGGCAGATACAGTTTTTGGGCTCATTGTCACAAAGTGTTTCCCATTTATATCTACGTCATTTAGTACGACTGTTTCACACTAAGACTGACATACCAAATTTGCATTTATTCCATGCCAATACCCGGTGTCCCAACCACTAGGTATTCCTATGGTGGAGAGAAAACAAAACACATTGCGATCTGTGGCAGCAGAAAAAGTCTTGTAAAAACGTCTGACAACAGGATGGACTGGCAACCTACACATCCAAACTTGGATATCCATTTTGGAATAGTTTTCTATTCCAATGCTGACAGATCTTGTTTAGTATATGTATCATAAACTCCACAAAATCTTCAGGCTTTGGTATTTCCACAGTATGTTGCATATAGTGGTTTAGGTTGCCTTCGATTGCTGTATGAGGTTGCACTTTATAGTGCGTGCCTTTGGTGTTGCACCAGCTGTATCCATAATAGTTGACGATAGGGATTTATGATAGTGAGTGCATCTGTTTACAATGTTTGTGGCAGTTTCAGTGGTTTCATCTTCTGGCAAGAGACCATAAGGCACACGGCAACCCTTCCGGTTGGTAAATGTTGCCCCAATCGTTTGTCTGGGCATTTGCAGAAATTTCTACGTTGCTTCTAACGCATATCCTATATATTATTGCATTCCATCTGGCATATACAAATTGTTGCAGAATTTTCCACGACATAGTATTCGATTCGAGGATCCAATAGGAATGTCATATATAATAGGAGATAAACAACTGTGTCCGACAGTGTTATGATTTTCCACGAAAAGATTGGCGGATTTGCGTGCGATCCCAGTTCCTTCTAGTATGAATTCGTGTTTGTTTTGTTGATGTTATAGCTACGCTTTTCGATCTAAGCAACCAGAGTAGTCTTTAGTTGCATATCGCATATATTGCTTCGAAACCAGCTGTGTCTCCGAGTAAATATTGCGGAAGACCTGGCATCAGCTGTAATAATTTAGCGGTTGTAATATCGGCCGTATTTATTGTACATAGCAAAATCGATGCTTGTATGGTTGTGTTTGGATATTTTGATCAAAATAACACTAAAAACAAATGCAATCACTACCTCTGTACAGCAGCTTGATGCATGATGCGCTCCAAGATGAGATAGTACCACAAGAAAAGGGCCCTTTAGCTAGAAGAGTATTTTAGGTATAGTGTCTTTTAATATGACCAGATGCAGTAGGATTTCTTCTCATTCTCATTTGTCCAGTTGCTGTATTGTTATCTTTTATTTTCTCATTTAGCCGTGTCCAGATTGACGTAAGTTTCTCGACTTCGCTAATAATGGATATACCACAAATATTGACATTTATAATCGCAATATAACTAGACATAAACGTGAAGGAAATATTACGATAACAATGTATAGAGCGATACTTCAATCTGTAGTTTTCACACCTAGAAATGTGCTTGGTTGTAGTGCACATGGAACCTAGAACATGGTGCATGTCATTCCTGTCCCTGAGATTTTAGTACATGTATCTAACATACCAAACGTCATGACTCTGAGGCCAACTGAAATCGAGAAACTGGTCACATAACATAATTTGGCACTGAGAATGAGGATGTGGATGGATGAACATATGAATACACGGATATAGACAGACACGTAAGTAGACATCAAAGAAATCAATGTGCTGGCTTTCCATCAAAGCAAGCCAGCGAACAATATAATAATAAATATTTGTGTTGTGTATGAGCTTGTAGACACACAAAAAGACATTTAACTTCGTTACGTAAGAAGTGACCGATATGTTAATTTTAAAAGTCAAGAACGAGATAAACAAAAACTATAGGATGGCTAAGGTCACGTATACAATAATAGTATTCAATACTATAACGTGTAAAATACCGCAGTATTAAGTGGTCCCACCTTTAACGGGATACATTTCTCTCCCAACTACAGAATTATAATGAATTAATGGCATACCTGGTTACAATTTATCGTGTATATTAAAATATGTATGTTTATAAACGAAGTACGAATTATAAAGCCTTTCACAATGGCATATGTCTATCTCTAGTTTCCTCAGATCCAAGGTTTTAATATATCTTGCCGTACCAAGAGAGCGAAGAGTACCATTAGGAATTTTAAATAAACTAAAACGTAGGCATTGGTTTTGTTCTTTCACCACTAATCCTCCATAACAACCTCTCACTCAACATCTCCTTCAATAACCCGTTTGCATGTATTGGATAATGCAAGACTTGCAGTTTTCAGACACACCTGTAATGCTATTAAAGCTATATATCGCTTGTTACTCTGAGTGATCACAAATCAGTTTGCATTCTTAATTGTCTCATTGGTTTTCCACGTCATCAGACCTACATAATATGTAATGACTTCGTTTTATAATACTTCCGATTGTTCAGCGGACTGAAATACGGCATTTAAGCGTTTAAGTAATAGGGTTTAAAAGATTAATCAATGATTTTAACACTAAACTCTGGCATGTAGCATCCTTGCTGAAAATGACTGCAATAAAACCAGTAAATGGATGCATGGTCCATATGTCAATACAAATATTCCAAATAAAGTATTGTGAAGTTATTGCAACGGAGATTTATCTGCAATCATGTCATAGTTGTGTTTTTGAGTCATATATGATCAAAATATATGCTGATTGTTAATAGTTACATATATATATATATATATATATATATATATATATATATATATATATGTATATATATATATATATATATATATATATATATATATATATATATATATATATATATATATATATATATATATATATATATATATATAAACATACACGAACAAGTAATAATAAATATATAGTTTGTAGCAAAACAATGATTGTCGAGAAAGTGTTCAGTCTCAATACAAGACAATGACATTATGGTTTCGATGTAAAGTTTTCCTTTGCTACTTAGCTGAAAGTACAGTCCTCGTGTAGTGTTATTGCTACTTAGTATCACATAATATTGACAGGAACACTCTAACATTGATGTGACTGTTACTGTATGTTTACATTGTTCGACATCTAAGTTCGATGTCGTAAACCTAATTCTGTACCTTGCAAGTACAAGCTGATGTTCAATTCATATTTTAGAGACTAAAGATGTTTGTTTAATTTTTATATTGAGTTCGGAGTTTGACCTCGCTTTTCTGTAGACTCGTGTTCAAGACAATATGATTCGGAGTAATGCTAATTCCATTATATTCCACTATGGCGACAATAATTGCTTCCTGATACAATTATAAATTCCACCTGTCAGAGCTGCAGCGTAAGGCTGGATCATGCACTGCCATCAAATATATAACCAACCTTTGGTTGTGTGTTTGTGTGTGTGTATTTAGGCTGGAAACATTGTCCGACAGTGCACATGTGGACATAAGGATTTCATTCTTGCAGGAACCTTAGTTCTACTATATATAGTGTTCATATGGTTTATAACGCCAAGATCTAGCATATTGTTGGAGCTCACGGGGCTGTAGAGCAGTCATTTCGACAAGCATGGCGTGTATCGACCTCCGCATCGAACGACGTCACGAGAAATAAACACAATGTTAGTTCTTGTAGCAAACCGGCTGCAAAAACATGTTGTGTCGACATGTTTCATGACGCAGAGATTCAATATGTTGTTGGGGCTCTTAGGACAGCGGAACAGTCGTTTCGGTCATCATTGAGGGACGTCACGAGAGTCACGTGACACAAACATTATCGCTTACGAATCATACGCTGCATACGAACATTTGTGGCACCAAAAACTGATATCCTACAAACACTCATACGTAATTTGGCTTCACTTCACAACCAAATCTTGGCTATAACCGTTAATTTCTTAGATCTTATAAATTTAAATGTAAACAATAACAACATTACCTGTATAATACTAGGTGATAGCGTAAGCCATCATGCTTAGAAAAATTATTTGAGTGACATTTGCGTAGCAGTACAGCCACTACGCTTGTATAAATTTTGACAGGACGAACACTATTAGAAATAATGATTTTGTGGCTACAGCATTAAATAGCTGGTTGTAGGAGGGAATCTACGTTACTAAAATTGTATCAGATACCTATCACATGTGGCATGCCATTCAGTGAAAAATTGTTTGAAACAGCTCCACTGATGGGGCCTGGGCAGAAGGGTAGACGGTATATATGTTACACGAAATCCATGCTATATACAAGAGTGGTATAACTGCTAATTTTTAGGAGTAAATAAATTCACATCTTTTTACGGATCAATGTGGGCATAAGCCAGTCTCCAAACAGAGAACTTTATCCAAAACGCATCATGTTTACGACGTAAAATTGCTCACATTACGTGATGCAGTTCCGACTCGAAATTAAATGTGTCTGTCTCTGCTCTAGGCTATTCTTTCAAAGATAATAATGCATATATCATGTCAAAAATACTGTACGGAAACTCTGAAATATCTGCATTAATTATCATCTCTTCAAATGAATATTCAACCTTTTGAATTCTTGCTAGGGATGCTGATACCCTATCACTATTAAACTAAAACTATGAGTCATCAAAATGGAACTTGTATAGACATTCAGTGTTGACGACTGAGTCAGAAAAAAACTAAAGTCTATGTGATAAACATAATCTCAAATATGGAATAATTTAATTTTGAATCGTAAAGCTCACTGAGTAATGTCATGCTTTGGCTTCTCAAGGCACGCAAAAGTTGTGTCCACGTGACGTCATGAAACGTAAAATCATTTCAAGAATATTAAGTTTTGATGCTCAACTTGGCTTCAGTATTTGACGTTTGCCTAGATCGATTATAGTTCTGATAGAAACAGCACTGATTTTGGCTTCAGGATTTGAGGTTTGCCTAGATCGATTAAAGTCCTGATATAAACACCATTGACCTTGGCTTCAGTATTTGACGTTTGCCTAGATCGATTATAGTTCTGATAGAAACACCACTGACCTTGGCTTCAGTATTCAAGATTTGCCTAGATTGATTATAATTCTAATACAAACATCACTGGACATGCCTTAATGTATTCTAAATGTTCGCCGCTTTTGAGAGCCCGCAAATTGCAGATTGTCTTAAATTGCACTGCTATGAACAGTCGAAACAATTCTAAACAATTATCACTGATCTTTGATCATTTGCAAGGAAATATATAGGTTGTAAGGACAAAAAAAGCTTGGCTACCGGATCCGTCAGTTTTACAGGTCCTGCCAGTAATTATTTTTATTACAAAATAGAGAAACGACCATGTCGCTAACTGCCACTGTAGTCCCAAAGTTATATTAATGCCCAATGAAATTTAACCATTCCTTCTTCAAAGAGAATATTCATTTATGTACACGGTCAGTTGACATGTTTGTGTTATTCTTTATTCTTTGTGAATACGTGCACAATCCCGATGATGTCATATAGTGGTTTAGCACATCGTTATGTATGCAGTTAATCAATAAATCCCCGAATTAAAGAGGGCATTGACATTGTCTTCAGTATTAGTAAATGATAATCCAGTTCTTGATTTAATTCGCATCCTTAGAGGTGCATCACTTGTTTCGTATCTCATTGATTACAAACCACATACTTGGCATTTTATTAGTGATGACAGTTCGACCGTTTGTTTATAGATTTAATCCATTTATTTTAACAGTGAATTTGGCATGTATATATGTGTATACCCAAAGTGTAAGCAAAACCGCTACAACCGTTATTACAATTGATGGCTAATAACTCATACTGTTAATATCGTATTAATAATGGCAAGACATCCAGCTAGATTAAATAAATAAAATAATTCATGTAACTGAATTAAGGGAAGTTAACCTATAGACATGATAAATGAATGTTACTTTAGTTAATTTTGCAAATTAAGTATATGTGCTTGTGGCAGTCAGATAAAAATATGATTGTTTAGTCATATATTTTTACTGCTATATGAAATTATTTTCAGATGAATTCGCTTTTAAATATTTAAACAAGAAGTATGAAAATATAATCCATATTTGGTGAGTATGGATATATTTGCCTCTTCAATGATGTTCAATTCTGACCTTGGGAATTGGTTTTTTGCACAAACCTTTGATGATAGACCAGCTAACCTGACAAATCTCCTTTTGTTAGCAAAAGAAAAGTCGACTATGCTAACACTTACAACTGCTGTATGGATGGTGAACTAAATTCAGGGTGACTCTACCGGAGACCTGTACCGGGTAATAATAAACGATGTAATTGTTAATGTTAATAATGATGCGGACTGTTATATGTATTTAATACAACAAGCTACTGTGATAGGACTGGTCTAGTTAGACTTTGTGCATATGTTAATATTTAAACTTAAAAGGTTGTTTCATTGTTGCATATTGTATCCATCTGCATGCTGCAAAATCAGGTCAATGAACTTTCCTCCTCATTAGACTTCAAAACTCTTGACCAAATGCTGCAAATTTCCAGATTTTACCTTAGTTACCCATTCTGTTCTGTCATATGCCTTTTGCACCGATCTGGAACATGGTAACAATATTAACACTGATAATGACTTTGCCACCAGAAACAGGCTACCAAAGTATATTTATCTGGTAATGTATGCGAACAGTTGAAATTTAACTTTAAAACCACATACCTTTTAGCAATGCTTTTAGGATGTTTGTTTCCATATCCAAGTCACCACTGGCTGAGTTCCATTTACATATGTGAATCAGATTGGATTTGGAAAGGCAGGTGTTGATTAACATGATAGTATCATTCATCATCTCCTTTGAACATACCTTATTGTTCTCTAATTGTTTGCGAATCTCATCCTCCAGAGTCGGATACATTCTACAAAAACATTTATCACAAGATCAATACTTGCTAAAGAACAATTCACTGTGCCATGCTTTCCTTTCCATTTTTTCTAGAAAAAAGCAAAACAATGTATCACTTGATTGAAAATAATAATTGCCTCCGTTCTATGAATTCGCCGTTGAATACCTTTTTCCAGAAAATTTTTTTTTATATATTTACTACCAAGATGATAATGGACAGCCTATTATCATGTATACGATATATCCCTATATTTTTAGTTTTGATATTGTCTACAAACGGGCTCCAATTTCTTTTGATAAATTGGTCCTCAAAAAATGATTCATAGACTAAAACTAGCTTACGTTAAGCATCGAGAAATAATAATGTTGACATCCCATCCTTTGGATTTCTATCCTGTATATTTAAAATTAAATAATAATCAGAAATGTAGTTTGTGACAATGTTGATATCATTGATGAGATTATTTCTCACACAAAAATGTGGTTAGTATAACTGAATTAATTGACTTTGTGTAACGTTTGCACACATATATACCTTTCTTTTTACTTTACAAAAGCGAGAAGTTGTCTGTGCACTTATTATATACATATGAAATAGACATATGCGTTGTTTTGTACATGTCTTTCTATCCTGCTTTTGCAGCGTAGAAGAAGACCTACAGTTCCGTAGTTTTCCATTTGAGCACACTACTAGAAGCATGCTGATCAGCATTCTTCTCTGGGACGGCAGCTGTGGTGTGCCCCTGAGTAAGGCACGTTGCTCCAAATGCCTCATTTGAATCATAAACAAACAACATGACATTCATCTGCAATAAGATTTTCATAAGCTTACACTTTAATGTTCTGATTTTTTTCATCACAAATTGCATACTTGCAGGCATATGCTAGTATGTCTGCCGCTCTTCCAGAGCCCTGAAATGGAAAAACATCAAAAACATATATTTTTGTGTCAAAGTTTGCATCTATTATGTTTCATCATCTTTTTAGAGATGTCCTGACATTCAACGTAATATGCATCTATTATGTTTCATCATCGTTTTAGAGATGTCCTGACCTTCAACGTAATATGCATCTATTATGTTTCATCATCGTTTTAGAGATGTCCTGACCTTCAACGTAATATACATCTACTGTGTTTCATCATCGTTTTAGAGATGTCCTGACCTTCAACGTAATATGCATCTACTGTGTTTCATCATCTTTTTAGAGATGTCCTGACCTTCAACGTAATATGCATCTATTATGTTTCATCATCGTTTTAGAGATGTTCTGACCTTCAACGTAATATGAATCTACTGTGTTTCATCATCGTTTTAGAAATGCCCTGACCTTCAACGTAATATGCATCTACTGTGTTTCATCATCGTTTTAGAGATGTCCTGACTTTCAACGTAATATGCATCTTCTCCCATGTAAACATACATGACATTTGTCCTGACATAACATGAAACGGAAAAGTAGACTGCTGAAAAATATATTCACTATCAAAGCATTTTCAGAGATTATTGTGATGTTCGAATATGATTTGCGTAAATGGTTTATAATAGTATTAGTAAATTGGTATTCCTATTCAGAAAGGAAACTAATTTCAACATGACCTAGATTAAGTATTCCATAACCTGTTTAGCATGCAGTGTTAAAATGAAATCAATATCACTAAAGGTATATTCCATTTAATCCAAACTGCATTATCTCCTAGTGAAATATAATGCAGTAACATTGTAGAAGATAATATATGTATTTTATTTTCGTTACATATAATTTTGCAGTAAAGATACTTTGCTGTAACATGTATCATTACCTCAGGCGGTCATTTTGTGTACGAAACCTGTCTCAGGAAATACATCATTTAAAATAGCAAGCGCAGCGATTCTATTAATAACCTTTTATTGTAGTTTCATCATCAATGAATATGACTTAGTATGAACTTCTATCACGAGACATGTCCAAACATCAGCTAACAACTTTAATCTTTGCTCAGAGACTTGCAACAGTTAGAAAATATATACTCGCACCACTTGGAAAAATTTCTAATGATAATTCCAAATAGTTGTAAACTTTGTCCAGGCAATATACTAACCGTTATACAAGTGAAAATATAATTGTTTGTGCTTATCGTGTCTGCCATGTGCACAGGTTGGCTGACCGATCCAAGACACTCTCCTTTACAGACCAATGACAACTCATTTATATACACATGTATTTGAGTCTCGTGGTAAGCTAATGTGAGTACGTGAGGACGCATGCCAGTAGCTTTCCGTGGGTCGGTGGTGTCATCCGGAGTTATTTCTCCATCATATAAGCATGTGGCCATGTATAGCCTGTTATGTTCTAAAATATTGCGTTAATAAACAAAACCACAAGCTTACATTATATACCAACCAGGATGCATGTTGCCCTAATGAGCAGAAAAACAGATAATTTACCTATATAACATGAACCAATTCAATTTTAAATAACATAATGTGTTCATCGAAATGCAACCTTCAAAGAAAACAAATATACGGCCGTATCCCCCTTTCAACTTAATGTTATATGTATTTGTGGTTTAAGTTATCAGGTCATAGCACTATTCTCTAAAATGTGTGTATCTTCCAACCTTTTAATGGATTTTTCTGAGGTTAGAAAATGACATGTATGCACATGAATTGCTAAGAAAATATAAAACTTATATAATGACCAATTTACGTATATATAACCTCTTAGATCGTGAAATTCCTGGTGGTATATTACTGCAACAACTTTCCTTAAAAATCATTACGAATATATAACGCTCCTAATTTTACCATTCCATCTACCAAGACAGTAGTACTTGTTATTTCATGCATATGTGAGGAAAAATCCGATTTTTAAAACAATTTACCACTGGCAATCAGTACACCAGTCATCTCTAACAAAAATATCTTCAACTGGCTCATGTGCGTGCTTTTCTAACATCAACTCTGATTTACGAAACTTTCAATTACTAAGGTGTTTAGCTTTGCGACATTTACCTAAATATGTAAATTAGCCAAATGGTCTCTTCAACATAGATGGACAAAATTCCAACGAAACAAAATCATTCTAGCTATTGTTAGCCACTTAAGTCATATATGTCCTTAAATACATTTACCTTTCGAACCACATCCAAGACAGGTACGAAATTAGATGGAGCAAATTGAAAATAATTAGCATTCAGGATAAAATAAGTAAAAATTTGAAAACCAGTCCTTTTCATGATAAAAACTATATTGTTATTATTTTCATTTCAATAATGTATACAACCTGCATATACTTTTCATCCATGTGTGTTTCGCTCCCAAATCATTGTTGACCTATGATGACCATTAAATAAATTCTGTTGGAAATCAGAGTCAATGCTGTTTTCTTTGAAATAGATGAAACATTAGTGCACTATGCAATGGTAGATCGTGAACTGGGCTGCTCAACTTTGAATCAGCATTGTGCAAAAAGATATATGGATTGCAATATCAGCAATTTTGACACATACCTTGACAATGACAACTGGTGTATTTTCTTCCAGAGCATTTTCGACCGTTTTTAATGTAGCTGGACCTCCTTCTAGAACCAGTAGTACCCTAGGCACGGCCGAAACTACATTTCTCAGATTTATGCGATCTGTAAGATTCCAATACAGACGAATCTTTAACACAACAAGTGTACAAAGATGGTCTGGATTGACTTCAGAACATATTCACCGTGTGAAAACGTAAGTCAATTAGAACCGCAAGATTCTAAAAACTGGGTGGAATATAATAATGCATTATTTAGCTGATGGAGGCAACACACCTAGACACAATGAATTATGATTAGTTTGCCTATAAATTATTAATTGATACAATATTATGACACCTTCATAATTTTTGGATGTTCATGGCAGGTACATTTTTGTTACTGTCTTAGATTTGAATTTATCTTGATATATTGTACGATGTTATAATCTGATGTACCCTTTGTGATATTATGGTGAGGTTCCAGATTAGGTGGTCATATTAATAATAATAATAATAATAATAATAATAATAATAATAATAATAATGTAAATGTATTAATGCGCCTAGTCTTTAGAAACCCTAAGAGCTTTAAAAAAGTAGATAACGCATAAACAATATTTACAACGAGAATATTACAAAAACAAACACCATGAAATTACAATAAAAAAAATGGTTGACAATAATTAAGAAAATAAACTGAAGTCTTTAAGTCTGTTCTTCCTTTCGAAATTTATGGTTTTTAAGAGTACTCTTCAATGACATCACAGTCTCCTTGTGTCTAAGGTCTATGTAAAATTCTTTGCACGTAGCTGGGACCTCACGCGCAAAGGAACCTTGACCGTATTTCTTCGTCTTAACAGTGGAAACAATTTTAATATGAGTATCGGAAGAGAATCGTACGTTTCGAGATGGGGCATACACATGAGTAAGGTCAGATATGTATATTTGACTAGAGCCAGTAAACGAAATAATAATAATAATAATAATAATAATAATAATAATAATGTATGTGTGTGATTTGGATGTCTGCAGTGTGACAGTTTATAGTTATGTCTAGCACTTGGGCATCACATCGCAGACACGTAGCATGATGTCCCACCCAGTCACATTATCCTGATACCAGGCCAACCAGTCCTAACACTAACCTCTTAATGCTGAGCGCCAAACGAGGCATTTGTTAGTACCATTTTTGTAAGTCTTTGGTATGACTCGGCCGGGGATCGAACCCACGACCTTCCGCATCTGAGGAAAACGCTCTAACCACTAGACCACCAGGTCATAACTGCTTGTGTAGAAAGTGTAGCAGTGACATGTGTATATAATGTGCTGGAAGATCGGCTTGCGCTAGAATTTAAGATTGCTTTTCCACGATCACCCAATTAGAATTTTGCCCTTCAAAAGTAATGTTATTTATGATTGGTTAAATCAAGAGGACAAACTGAAACTCAAGGCAAAGAGTTTCATGATTTCCATATCATGGTTTTTATATTCATTAGTAAAGTCCAAATGTGTCATTGCATTATGAGCATCACTATTTACAAGTGGACATTAATAATAGACGGGAAAATATAAAATATAATGCTAACCTGCATTATCATCGCCTTTGTTAAATTGGTTTTTAGATATTGTCCGTTCTAGTTTAGCCCTGAAAGAGATCTCAGTGTTATACACGTGCTCAGTCCCATCATCTATCAGTATAAAGTGACTGTGATTTGGATCCAGGAAACTCTCCTTTTCATTCCATTCTTCTACATAACGGTATTCTGCTGGCCAGGACCCCTATACAAAAACAGAAATTCACAAGGTATGAAAACAAACTTTGTACAGACATTTGTTATAATATTTTTTCTGAATTTATCTCCATGTCATCCAACGTTTTGTTTATAAGATTTTAATATTTCAATTTCCATTTGAGGAATATTGAATTGGTGGGTCTTCCCTGGATCATAATGTATTGGGGTGCATAGAAAACGATTTAAACCCCACAATTAACCCTTCATGATATGACAAGGAAGGAAGCCAAATACATTTGTTGATAAAAAAAAACCTATTGCTACATTGTTCACTGAGTTTTTAAATTTGAAATTTGTGGGAAGCATAAAATCCTTCAAAAGATGGATTCATTGAAGTTTTAGAAGACAGCATCACTTAGTGAATGGAACTGTAAATTTGGAATTAAAATGTTCTGAGTTTCAGTCCACACAAGTCAATGATGCATGACCTTCAGCTAGGATTTCAAACCTGTCAATCAGGCTGTAGACTAGTTATGGTAGGCTGTGTGTAAGAGTCTATACGTGTGTAATCTGTAATGACCATTAGTTTATACAGGTCTGTTCAAACTGAGCAGATTATACAATGTTTTCGCTAGAAAATGAACCTGGGTGCACGTGTTTGCACATAATAAGTGTATTTTTTTGTCAAATGGAAAAAATAAATGCTGCACCAAAATACAGATAAGCCAACCTTCAGTGTGGTATGTTTTTGATCATAATTCCCCTAAATTACAGGCACATATAATAAACCGGATCAGTAATCAGACGGTTTGTGCCAAGAATCATTCAATGAAATCCCTATGAGTAAAAACTATGTGTAATTTCCTCTATTCAATATTTGTTTCCTTAATTTTGGTACACATTTAACACCATTCTTACATCTGAGCAATATTTTAATTTTTGTAAGTAGTTCAATGTCCAGAGGGTATAATGATATAATGCACACAAAAATTACATGGGGCAAAGGCCGGTGATGAGACCTAAGTTGGTGGTCTGGGTAGACGTGAACATATTTATCTAAGCTTTAATAGCACATCAGTTCAATACTGGCTATATTTATAATGATGGCACATAAATACGCGTCTTTGTTTCTATCTATCTATCTATCTATCTATCTATCTATATATATATATATATATATATATATATATATATATATATATATATATATATATATGTATATGTATATATATATATAAATATATATATATATATATATATATATATATATATATATATATATATATATATATATATATATATATCCTTTACACAAATTGTAGTAGGGCAGAGAAATGCTTTCTGAATTATCAAACCTGTTCGGTCACCAGAACCTCTCGCTTCTGAATTACTCCCCATGGAATTATGCCTATTATGGCACATTTCGAATTTGTATTGGTCAGGCCATAATATTCTGCTGCCTTCCCAACATAGCTTGACACACCAGTATAGGTGCCTCCAGTTACAATCCAGGCACCTGAAAAAGGTAAGGATTGTGTTATACGATATATAATATAAACGTAGCACGGTGCATAAGCTAAATTGCATGCAAGGATGAACAGATTATAAACATTGTGTTAGCAGAAATAAAGAACATTCTAATTGACAGTGTAGCACATATGGCTGATAATATAATTACCCCAGATGAAATTTGTTTAACTTATTTGTCAGTTCAGATGCAGGAATAATTATTTATACAGCATAAGTTCATAACTTCTTGCAAGCGGAAAACTCTGATATAACTTGAGTCGCTTTATTACCTGTTGGCTTTACTTGATAAAAGAGATTGCGATTAGGGCAAGCTCTATGAAAGAAAGAAATACTTTGATAATAGTTTTATCTATTGAAAAGAAATGCTTGGAAAGTAAAATATAAAAACATATTCAAGCACCAAAACCTTGTAAGTAACAACAACAAAACTGGCGACTCTACAAGTTGGACATCCCTTTTCTCATTTTACCACCACCACTACCACCCACCAACTCGATATTTCATTAATTTCACATATGTAACACACAAATCTCATAAATTCGTAACCATTATATTTCAGTGAAACAGAACAAGTTGACAATGAGAAGAATGTTTTAGAAAAGTATGCTATATAAATCCAACCCATTAGGATTAAAGAAATACCTGCCTTAAGGTGAAACAACGTGAATTTAAAAAAAAAAAATAATGTATAACCCCAACCCGTGCTATTCGCTGCCTTGAAAAGCTCGTATTGGAATGCATCTAGTAATTCAAGATCTATGTTGCAGTTGTCAGCACCACCAGTCACAGAAATAAGTAAGCTTGGCTTTTGCATTTTCCACTCTTCTGTCATAAGCTTAAAGATTGTGGATGTATCTGTCTTACTGTCAACTCGGACAAACTGAAAAATTGAACAAGATAAAATATCTGGTGTTGCGCTTATCTTTTTTGTTTATATCTCAATCTAGTTGTAAGCTGTTCACCATAGTCAAGTCTGCTAAACTATCAGATCTCTTTTACTGCTAAATATACCGCGTAATTTGTAAACAATTTTAAATTATACTCATAATTATGTTCTAATTACCAATACTTTAATAGGCTATATATCAATGAATTGTTTCAAATATCGGACTGATTTGAAAAACATAAATGTTTTAAAAGTGAAGAACTTATATATATATATATATATATATATATATATATATATATATATATATATATATATATATATATATATTGTGTGTGTGTGTGTGTTTATCTTTAGCTTCATACTTAGCTATTTAAGTCGTATGATCTAGCATGTACAGGTAAGAACAGTGGAAACATAAAGGGCATACACTATATCTTACCTCTGCAGTATTTGCATCATTTCCATCAGTTCCCGGAAAATCGATAAATTTAATCCGCCCAGAGGCAGCGGTTGTTACAGTGTATTCATTTCCTGAAACGTTCATGTTTAACTCTGCAGAAGGGATCTTCACTTCTTGGCTTATCGTACTTATGGGATTGTTTGCATTTGTTCTATTTCTCTGAAGAAAAAAAATGTTACCCATTATTTATTGTGACATATTAATTGGTGGCATCGAACGTTTAAAACCACACATATGTATGTATGTATGTATGTATGTATGTACATATAAATTTGATTTAAATTCAAAATAGATCATGTAAATTGTAATGCCAATAGTCAATTGTGATTAATTTAAGGTGGAACTAATTAGAATACCACTGTATAATACATCAATTAGCGCTGTAAATTTATACGTAACAGTGTTCAGATGCAACCCATAAATATTGTCATGTAATGTTTACGTAATTTGTGTCATGGTTACATGTGGTGAACAAGACATTTCAAAGTCTCAGCTTGTTAATGAATTAACTGTTTTCAAAAACTATAATTTATCAGTTTTCCAGGACATTCTGTTGCATCGTATGTCAAGTGATAGTTTGTAAATAAGGAGACTAGTGGTGTGTGTGATTTGGATTTTTAATGTAACTTTAACAATTTGTCAGTCATTTTGCAACGATGTATGCAGTGTGACTGTTTATAGTTATGTCTAGCACTGGGGCATCATGCCGTAGACATGTAACATGATGTCCTACCCATTCACATTATCCTGACACCTCCCGCATCCGAGGCAGACGTTCTAATCACTAGGACACCGGAACGGTCAGGAGACTAGGTTACCACTTATTTATTCCTGCTTAACATCAGTCTTTCAGATTCGATGTTCAGAGCTGATACTTGTGTTCAGATATAATTGTATAATAATTATATTTATATCATTCATTTTAATTACAAAGTGATCATTGACTTTTTGGACTGAACCACTGCTTTGGGATCACTGAAGGCTCAATAAAATACATTTTGTATCATACCATTGTGACGAATAATGGTGTTTGGCACATCAGCATATTTAACATTATTTGAATTCATTGGGCACGTTATATACTTTGGACTTATGTAGAACATTTAGGATTATTTGGTATTTGATTCACAATAATCTGTCTTTTGAATTTTCAATTTTTATTCTAAGGAAATAATTTACTTTTAAAATCTTGACGGTTTCACTTCTTTCTATAAATTAGTCTAAGACCATAGAGTCACAACATTATGTTCAAAGTGATTTTCATGACTGCCATTACAGAATGTTATTTGAAAGATGGATATGGAGATATAATATTTATAATTTTAATTTCTCTGTTGAAAGCAAATGATAGAAAATCCAAAATTGGTACTTAGTCAATTCCGAAACCATTCTAAGAGTCACTGTAGGGCACCCAGCCTTAAGCAAAAGTGAATCTTAAAAGATTTAATTTTACTTGCTCTGGAAACCATGCCACATATTTAGGTTCAGAAATGCTAAGAAGTTTGCATCTTATGTTAATCAATTTGAAACGCAATTACATGAAAATTAATCAGTGATTACTGGTTGATATTGTTCATCTTGTTTTTATTAGTTACTATAAAATGACTTTAAACATCATAAAATGCTATCCATCTACCACCAGCTTTCAGCTTATTTTTGCTTAGCCCACTCTGAAGCTATGTGTGACGTATCGGTATTACTGAATAGTGTTAGTCTCAGGATAGTTAGTTGTGGTAGTCTCGATGTGGTTGTGGTTATGGTTATTAGCTTGTTTGCCTATAACGTGAGATGGTTATTTCACAGTCTGGCACCATAGCAAACTCAAAGTTTTAATGTAGCTGTATTTGATTCAAATTTTATTACATTTTCACAATAGGCAATAAGCTAAACATTTATAGAGGAAATATGTGTTTTTGCTGACAGTTCTGTGCTGATTAGTGTGTATGCTTATTTTGGGATTTGTCAGTTGTTGTTGATGATGAATGGTAAGAATAATTAAATGCCTTTAAGCGTCCATTTTATTTGTTCATTCATGAACTGTTCAGAAATTTTGCTTAATATTTAAGCAAATACTCAAATTCAACATCTATCTAAATATCTGTCACTTTGTTGAATAATTTGTCAAGTTTCTGAACAGTGCAGAAAGTGTTCAAACTGTATTCTTTTTCCCGGAAGTTTTAAGCAACTATCGAGAAGGAACTGTGTAAGCAACATTTGAGCATGAACACATGAAGAACGAGAATCAGTAAGTAAACTGAGCAAAGGTTAAATTAATGATTTTCCCAAGGCAGATGCTAGACATATCCACTGATGTGGCTCATGGAATCAGATGGTAGTTCAGACTTACGCTGCTACTAAAAATGATTATGTGGAAAGAAGTACGAACAATGTATATTCGATATTTTTGAAACAGCAGAGAAATCTAACTGTTGATCAAGAAATGAGATATAGACAAATGTCAGTCAGACTGTTGACTCAATACACAAGAGTATTGTTTTACGGTATAAAAGAACTGTTGGACAAAGTATTTACAAGCAGTGAATTTACAAATCAAGGAGGTAATGTCAGAGTCAATCTTATGTCTACCAAACTTTAGCTCTACATTATATACTTGAAATAAAGCTAACCTGTGTGACCTTAGAGCTGATTCAATTTATATTCTCAATATCAACAATGCGTTCTGAAACGAAGTGTTTGTAATGTTCCCGAGAGCACGCGCCTTTTAAAATATTTATAACTGTCATATGCAAGAGCAGCGGATTACCAAATTTGGGTCCTTAGATTGATCTCTTTCGAAATTCCTTTCAACGCTATTAATTAATTATGTGTCAGAATTATTACTTAAAGGTTTTATTTGTCTTTGTATCTTCAGTAATAGGTATCCTGTCAATATAATCATTTGACCTTTACTGAAAAGTCATTATGCGATGATTCTCGTTGTCAAATTTATCACATTATTTTGTTCATTGGGACTGTAAGTTAGAAAGGTGTGCAAATACTTATCAACCTATAGTAAAAGAAGTCATGTTTGTTGCCAGAATGACATCCTTCGTATAAGTGTGAATTCGTCAGTGCTTGGATATTTGTTGTTAAATTAATGTCAGATCGTTTGCATTAGTGATTTAGAACACATCAAATTTTTTTGACATATTCTTGTATATTCATTCTACACCAAGCACCAACATTGGATGGCTCATTTGTATAATTTGAATTAACTAAAAACAACATTAACGTTTGAAGGGCATCTGTAAAATTAAATCATATTATCTTTATTGCTTTTTAAGCAAATAGTCACTTAAAATATTTTCCATTTTGGCAAAGGACAGTAAACCTTAACACTGTTTATGACTTCATTGCTGCAATCAGTGAAATGTGCAATTATGCTGACATTGAAGTGTGCCTTCACTGAAAATATGGTGTTCATTCCATACAGCATTTTTCTCTCATATAATAAAGCCAGCTTTATTAATGAGCGACCAACATATTATGAACGTTTCGTATATGCAAATATTTTAATATATTTAGAGAAAGAGAACGTTTTCGCAGAAGAAAATTATATTTTGTACAAATTTTAATAATAAAAGCATGCATCAATTACAATTTAAAATATCACTTATAGCTTCTCCATCAATAAAAAGTTTAAAAGAAACGCCCATGTTACATTGAATATCCAAATATGTATGTTACTAGTGTGTTTATATAGGACATGTAAAGAGACAATATTTTGTAATTCATATGAAAGAAAAAGCTTAACTATGTCATTAATATTATTGGCTGCAATTGGAATGGTCATAACATCACAAGGTCAGGTTGTTTGCAGTGGTTATGTGAACTATACAGTTCTTCAATGGTGAACATAAAAAACTTAACATAAAAAAGTTGCTTTTAATTTTCATTTTTGAAAAGGTAGAAATTTCTTGTTCCGATTCAAAGATTTAGTTATTACAGTACTGGCTTTTATATTTTATTCGCGTCGGAAAGCAAGTTATCGCGGGTAAAATGGTGCAGAAGAATAAAAACCAAAATGTAGAATGAATTTAAAGTGTTGTTAAATCTTTAATTTCATGATAAATATAGATCTCGAACATCTTATTTGCTGCAGCCTATATAGCAGTGTAGATTTCATAAAGGTATTCAAATGAATAACCAATCTGGACATGTTCTAATGTTTTCATATCATTCAATCCATCCCTGCTTCTTACAATTGCAATATGGAAACATCAAGAGCATGTAAGATACAATTGATTCTAAATCGTTGGCACTACATTATTTCCATAATAATGAAGTATTTTTAACTTTAGCTACATTGTTATTATTTAGGAGTTTAACATCAGTCAATTTTAAAAGAGCAAAAATGTTCACAGACTTCGTTCGCCGAGTTGCGCTGCTGGTTCCAGTGCTGGTTGAAGTTCTGGTCACACTCTATGGGGCTAACTTTTGCTGTCATGGTCTGCAGGTATAATCTTCCTTCTTATGGTTATCCTGTAAATAGAGGCGATGGCTGTGATTAAGACTGTAAAAACGTTTCAATAGCCGCATAATATTGCTTTCTAAATAATGTGATAGTTGCAAGCAATGATGTAGGAGAAACAAATAAGTTTCTATCCTAGACAATCTTCATAAATTGTATTGCAACAAGTTACAGTTAACAAATCTAGTCAAATTTGAAGCTCATGAAGGTCATTTGACATGGAGTACTAAGAAACTTAATGATTAATATTAAACTTTTGATAACATATTCCATTTCAATCACAGACTTGTTAACGAACTAAACATGTGCTTCTGTTTCGTCTGACAAGGTTGTTGCGAAATATTAATTCAAGGGCATTATTGAGCCATCAGTTTTGTTCTTTTTGAATTGATCTGTGACACATTAAATTTGTAATGATTATATTGCCTTTTAAATGTGTCATTAATAATCGGGTGTCATTTTTTTCGAGGTCGAAGATATTTAACTATCTTTATTGTGTTTGACTTTATTTTAAAAAAAGTCATTAGAGGCATATGAAAACAAACGAAGTTTGATTCTGATCAGCTTGTGTCTTATTTTGCTGATTTTCTCTTGCACGTTTTAAGAGTACTATGTTAGTTGACCAGGAAAGTCCTGTCAGCAATTAAGCAAGATTCACTTTAAAACATTGAAGGTTCTGTGAGGTCAGTAACATTGTCATCTAGTGTGAGATATACAAAATACCCGAGGAGCTTCGGGTTACAAATATGTTGTCATAAAACATGTAAGAGAATGAAGCAAAACCAGTAAAGTTTGTAAAATGAATGAAACAACAATTTGAGCAAAATTCAACGAATAATTTATTTCCCGAGAACACAAAATAAAATTTCAAAAGACAATTGTATGAATTAATTTCCAAATAGTCCTAAATGTTCTGTTAAGGGTATGTAACAAATAAAATCCGATAATCATGAATATTGTGATGTTGCGCACTACTAATCTTGGAATCTCCATGTAATATATACTCAACGATTTACAAGATGTGGGAGTGCCCGATTAAGAAGTCTAGCTGTGGCTGTTGACCCAGAACGGTTAGTTACACCTGACTGTAACTGAATGATCCACTATGCTGTATCAGACCGCCAGGCAAATATGCTCACATATCTGACTTTGAAGGCAGGCAAAGGGTAAGAGTTGTGTGAACAGCGAACGACATCAGCTCAAGTGCAATATGACCTGATGGTTATCCACTGCATCCGGATTCGTCTAAATATGCTCCAATAGTGTCATGATACTGGATACAGATATATCTGAAAGATAAATGCTTATCATATGTAATTTTATATCACCTAAATCCGATTCACACAAAAATAGTTTACTCCCTCAACATATAAATTGAAGCTGGCAGTGTGGAGACGAGCGGTTTAAGTCACATAGTCGCCTTTCACTAGACCGAAGCAACAGTGGGACTGGGTAGACCAATAGGCGACTAAGAAACCCTTTCTAGCAGCGCACTGCTCACTTCCATAGTAGGAGGAAGGGATTAGAATGGGTGTCCTAAACATGTCCAGTGCTCATTTCTTCAGACGATATATCAAAGAAAAACAATAGTTGGAAGAGAACTGGTCAGAATCATTAAGTGGACATGTCATACATGAGGAAGTACAATTCATCGAAATTGGCGCAGACTACACCTTATTCTAGGGTGGTTGATGTAAATAATAGCGACATAAATCTATGTTGAGTTTGGCATTAAATCACAGATAGTCATTAAGTTCGCAAATCTTCGGAAGGTTGTGAATGACAGAATAATGCTACCGAGTCTTCTACTGTAGAGCAGAAAACGTCAACTATATACTCAATATAATGCAGTGGCGTGCTGTATCATGATTTGCAATGCTCTGCCCCCCCCCCCCCCATGTTTGTGGAATGCACAGTTTGCGTTTAGTGATGGCTTGGCAGGTTCACAATTCAGGCTATTATTAGTCGATTACAACTTGAATGGACTTGTACAACTAATTCCTGAACGAAAATATAGCGAGTTTTGAAATGTTTTCTCCTTTAGGAATAGAATATCTTTATTTAAGCAAATTAATATAACATCTGATAACTTACTAGGACATCTCGAAACAATAATCATTCACAAATGTACTCTCTATGTACATTCAAATACCACTTTAAGATAATATATGATAAGTCATAGCTAATCATGTCAAGGTTTTACGAAAATATGGAATGTTTCATAGAATCCAATCCTTGCTACTGGAAACTAAGGAATAATTATTGTTTTCGTATCATGATTACTTATTATTTCCTAAAGAGGAAACTAGTCGTAGTTTTTCAATATGACGATTGTTTACAATTTATGTAAGTATAGCAATTTATTTGGAGAATACAAGCATATCAAAATATCTTCCTGTGAAAATATACAATAAAATCGGTGTTAGATAATATTTTAACCTGGAGAAAAATGATAACGAAAGTGCATTATCGGCATAAATTTGCTTTAGAATTAAACTCATTAATATGCACTGGATGTTTTGTAATTGCGTAAAAGTTTCATAGCTTGCACAGTTTAAATTCCTGTACAAATTTCTTCAGGAAACTCATTCTATATAATGTAACTTAAAACCCATGCTACATATTTCGTTCTTTATCTCACCCTCCGCCTGTTTGTCTTCATAAGTCTCATCTCCCCTCTCTTATGCATATACCTATATTTACCTTCAGAACGATTACTTTCAGGTTTATGTAATTTTGAACGTCTTCATACTATGGGGAGGTTCTAAAAATAGCCTTTTTTTAGAATGCTCGTAGTTTATTTTATCATTTTATTATTACGTGGGTTTGCTGAGAGATATATAAGAAATAAATAATGTAATAATGTGTGCACGTGTAACGAGAACACTAATGGACAAAAGTAATTTATGAAATGAAAAACATGGCCTATGCTGGAAACAAGCACTTTTTAACTTTGCTACATATTTTGTTTTCATACAATTCTTGGAAGGAAATGCATGGAATACAATTTTTAACTGTTCAATTGAACTTATAATCTCAATAATCTTAATTTCATTTAGCTTTCTAAAGAAGAAAACTCAGCCTAATGTTTATTGTTATAAATTGCTTATGGAACTTGAAGTAAGCAGGAATGTGTTTAACCTTCGATATTCCGTATGCGGAGCGAAATTATTCGATAACCAGGATCATGGCCTCGTGTTGTAAATATCATTATAGTTTATCATGATTTACTCTCCTTTAAAATGCTTGAATCTTATGGATAACCACTAATTTGAACCCTTAAGTCACTAAGCAATAGGCAGTTATTATTATCATGAATCAGAAGAGATGCTCAAAGGCAAGGTGTGAAAGACGAAGATGACTCACCTTTGCTTTCTACCGGATCCATGTTTGGCCGTCAGTCTATGACTTGCAGATGTCCGTTTAACACACCAATCGAGACCGTGTGGAAAAATATTATTATAATGATTCGTTTAAAATGAATCACATCTAATCATTACCGGAATAGCAATGTAAATTTGTTAACGATGATGGTCAAACCTGTGTGCAAAGACTACCCTGACGACAATCTGGAAGACAGCTATTTTTTTTAAGCAGCATGAGTTTATATACATGCATTTAATAGTGCATCCATGTAACCAATGAACCATTGCTTCTATACACAAATGGCCCTTTTATACAGGCTTTATATAAACCTTTTTCCTAAATAGATATATGTTTTCTTTATTTTCATTTACGTTTCAACTTATATAAATACTTGTATCACTGAAAGTTAAATATCGCATTTCTTTCATATTAATAACAGGCTAGACTCCTGTTCAGATACAGTTTCAGGTGAGTCATTTACTTCTGTTTAAGGAGAAATTACATATCTTGATCAAAACGTTATTATTGCATCGAACAATATACTTTGAATAACAGCTAAGTAGATAAATGTGAAATGACTCAAGGTCGTATGGATGTCTAAATAACTGTTACCTAACCTGACCAAAAATTGTTTCATCACATTACACACCATACTTGATAAATTGTTTCATATCAAGTTACACCACGTCATCATTTTCGTCCACATAATTAGAGCCCACACTGTATACGTCAAGTTCAGTTATAAATAAGTCTTTTAAATTTTCTTTACAACGAAGAATTAAATATTCTGAGCAACACCTGATAATGTATGAAAAATGTTAAAGACAATAATGGCTATGTATCGTAATGTTAAACAAACCCTAGCTATTATGTTTCAATGAACTATAACATAAGTAACAGCATTAATAAGACCCTTTACGATTTACCATAGTCCTGTATATATAAAGCATCATGTCCCCGAATGGTTGAATCGTTGATATCTATATCTATCTATCTATCTCTCTCTCTCTCTCTCTCCCTCTCTCTCTCTCTCTCTCTCTCTCTCTCTCTCTCTATATATATATATATATATATATATATATATATATATATATATATATATATATATATATATATAAACACTGTAACATGATACAGTTTACACTATTTTTATAAATGACTTTGGTTTTGAAATAAGCTTAATCCTTATTGTTATCATATTATTGGTTATAAAACAGCTCATACCTTACATCAGTAACATAAATGATTGAGAACATTTGCTTATTTGTCGCCCAATAGCACCGTCTTTATTCATGTTACAACCATGAGCATCAATTAATTAGTGATGTATAGGACCTCATCTGTAGACCAAGCATTATATGGCAATGTAATCAATTAAACATTATTAATTAATGTTTTCATGGTTATTAGGAGGACACTTGCCATCTTTATTATACATTCTCTATTTTGCGAGTTTGTTTTTCTTTATTGCTTCAATGCACGAAACTCGTTTATAAGCATCGACTTCCAATGTTATGTGTGGATTTTTTGTATCCTTCAATACTAATAGAGAAGAAATATTTTGAGTAGAAACATTGTTTAATCTAGTTGACACGATTAGGTTATCAAAATATGAAACGGCATGCTCAGTTTGAGTCGACTGATAAATGTTTCGGCTCAAACATCCTTCGCTATAATTGATGAAGAGAAGAAGTTACATGAATCAACAATGGTGTGTTGTCATGTTACACGATGAGATTTCGCAATTTTGATATCCAAAATACCACACACACATACTCGCTTGAACACAAATGTGCCATATCCACTTAAGTTAGTATATTTATTTCACTCTCGAACCAACGCACGCTCGCACTTAGTTTC
The DNA here is from genome assembly GCA_028554795.2 of Sinohyriopsis cumingii. NCBI lineage: Eukaryota > Metazoa > Mollusca > Bivalvia > Unionida > Unionidae > Sinohyriopsis > Sinohyriopsis cumingii. The sequence goes on from CM068828.1 coordinate 26,738,314, forward strand.
ACCCAACAATTCACCCGAACATATAAACATATTGACTTATTTATATTCCTTTCAATCTTTCTTCATTTATTACTGCCCCGTCTCTCTCGTCGCACCCCATATTATATACTACTACTACTACTAATAATAATAATAATAGTAACACTTATTCTCAAAATGTCATAATCTTCTTGTTGTAACTGTCTATTTTTCAGAACACTCTCATTATCGTCCGGGGAAAAAAAGCTTGTCCAGATATGTTTGTCATACGTCCCAGTTTTAAACTTACAAAACACATTACTGGAGTCGGCGTTTCTAGCCGTTTCGACATCTTAACCTACCTACACCATGGCGGATGTATCATATATGTCAGTGTTATGTCCTAGCACCATCTATTGGAGTTTGTCAGTTAACCGTCCTTAATATGAAATGGTAACTAGCCAAAAGCGTGTGCGTGGTAGATTGGCCGAAAATGGTGGTCCAGGAGCAACCAATTTCAAAAGGAGGCATTGTACGTTTAACATCAAAAGTAGCACTACGTACCATAGAGAAGCCATTACAGGTGTATTTGCTGGTTAAGATGTATTGTGCAAACACGGATCGCAAAGGAAAATTGATTATTTATGAGTTCATTCCAGTTGTGTTCCACTTGTCTCGATCATGTTGGAGCAGTGTTCAGATTTGAGCAATTTGATTTTTATTGGATGCGTTGCCTTGCATCCAATGAAATCCTTGGACCCGAAGCACGGAACTATCTGACCGAACCATCATGGTGTAGATTGGTTAGCATATCGTAACCGTGGATAGCGAAGATGTTCTGGGGTGGGAGCTGCTTTGGCTCAGAGGTTAGCATGCCGTACTCATGACCGAAAGAGTGCGCGTTTGAATCCTAAAAACAGACCAGCCTGGGTCAGCTACCGTAGCGTACACTTGGCCAAAGCACTTTACTCCAAACGCCTCGGCACTATGTTAACTCCTTGTGTTGTTGTGCCTCAAAGTATCAAACCAATCCAAACTAAGACAGAACATTACTATGATTAGGATTAAATGTGTACTTTTCTCTTCTTTCACATAAATAAATATGTCTTGAAAGTCTCATAACTTTTGATCCCATAAAATAGATTTTATCGTGCTAATCGGGGCTTTTGGATGTAAGAGCAAGTACTGGAAGTAAATGTCGACCGTAATATTGTCTTTGCTACTATTTAACATACGCCTAAGAATGTACACCTACAAGTACGTGAACCAAGAAATCTCGTTGTTTCTGTTTATTTAGATGCATTTTAAACAGCTAATCCGTAACTTTTGCTAACTTCAAAAGTAAATATCGGAGAACAGTTTATACTCCTCTTTTTCGCTTCAATGCCCTAATTTTCATGAGACATGTCCCAATTAGACGTAAGTATTCGCGTGCTCAAAAGAAATATGTAATTATTATTATATGAGTCATTCACTTTGACTATATCGGGACATATGAATTAGGATATATTTTTAACAGAGCTTGTCTTAAATAGGAGGTGAAGGTATCTGCCAATATTGGAATCAAGATTGATCATATAGTAATATCTATTTATCTTCTAGCGTCTTCCAAGAATTATCTGAGCATAAAAAGGTAGGGCTTAAAGGAAACATCATGGGTCACAAAATAAGTATAGTTTATAGTCACCTTACAATTGTATTACCAAGAAGACATAAAACACACATCCAATTTACGCATTATTAAATACGTGGAGCTTTATGATGAGGAAAATGACAATGATATGAATTGCTCAGGAATAACAAACATACGAATGGACAGATAAACGTTCAGACATAGGGACATCACAATATCGCGATAGAATATACGTAATAACTGATTTACCTGTCACGACATATGTCCAGTTCCAGTTGTTTAAGATAAATATATCATTTGTGTGATGAGCACAGTGTCTTACATTGATTTATATTGGCAAGGATTAAATAAATAAATATTCATCACATTATGTGAGAGTCGAAAGTTAAGTAATCAAGAACTCCGTTTTGACATGTGCAGATTTTAACAGGTACTCCTCAATATATGGGGTCGAAATGAAGCTCTATGTATAGTGAACTAACCAATGTGACAAACATTTTCACTACAAGTTTTCTCTTCTTTGGATTTCACCTTTGTTCCTTTCCGAGAAAAGAAGCACCCGCTACACTCAAGCAGATAAATCAAAATGATTCCGATTTCATCGGCTATACCAATTAGGTAAATTGGCGATCTGTACGAGGGAAAAATATAAACGATTACTACAACGAGTTTGATCTTGTCTTGGCCATATAGAATATTTTTGTTTGTTTAAATTGTAAACACATTTTCGTGGTATATTTCAAAGGAGAAGCTCGGTTCAATAGCATACTGGCAAACAATTTTGAAATTTCTCTTTCGTTGCATGTTACACAATGACTACACTATCAAGAATAAAGAGTTTATGGAACCAAAAGTACTCATAAGCAAACACCTTATCAGTTAGCAACACAATTTAACTGTTAGTATTTTATGGAATTACTCAAGCAATTATCCAATTCATCCTTGTTGACAGATGTATTGTGAAAAATGTTAAATGTATAAATCTATTTAAAATTGCGCTTATATTGGTGTGCGTATGTTATAACAAAGCCGACAGGACGTTGGGGGTGGGGGACATCCGGTGTTATAGACCCGGGCCCGGGCCGAACAACACTTTTTAATTTTATAAAAGAAACAGGGACCGTGATAGATCTCTGCGACACTGCGTGTGTATATGCGGTGATATACATCATGCTAAACTTAGAGAGATAAATATTTTCAGTTCCATAATTAAATGAACTAACTGTTTGGAAAAATTTAGAAAAAAAGAGACACGTCATATAACTCAATCGTATGAACAGGTTATGCATGGAATCGTGAGCATCTGAGATCCTAATTACCTGTGCAAATGTATCAAGTAAGACTAAAATAGCCTGGGGCGCAGAACTTTAATATAGTAACTTGTCCAGATAACGAAACCCTGTTTATTTCTTATCTTTTGGGTGATATCGCTTGTAAAAGGACATTCCAAAGACCATGGCTATATCAATTGACGTATTAGAAATATAGTGTAGACGTAAGAAGGAAACGGGCCATGCTCTAGATACACTTAAAATGGCGGTAACCTGTCCATTCTATATTGTGAAAGCGAAAATCAATAGACAGTTATTTTCCGTTGTGAATCGATCCTTCGTAAGGAGCATTGTATTATTTCCCATCTGGACCCGATTCCTTGCACCTTGAATATTCACCTCTCTGGGAGTTCACATTGCTTCATCCCGTGAATATAATAGATGTCGCCTTCGAAAATGAACTGACTTCTGGAGATGAACATGCACCGTTGTTCGATTTCGACGGCTTCTACACTTTGCTCCCTTCGATCATGGTCAAGATGGACAAAATGGATGATATTGACATACCTAGAAAGCACAACTGACAACCCTGACAATTCAATCAAAATTAAAACTGGGAATATATGCTTTATTGAGCAGCTGGCCATATTCTAAATTGCAATTGCGTGTAAAACCTATATTTATTGCTCTCTCTCTCTCTCTCTCTCTCTCTCTCTTTTGAAGCAAAGTCCAGAACAAAATGGCCAATGCAGCTATGAAGTTGAAAATTGATGTACTGAAAGGAAGGAGTAATATTTTTGCACTAGTTCGCCATTGTGGTTCTCTCTTAGCCTCTACATCCACAGTGATGTAAATATATTGCGATTGGTCATAGTTCTGACGAGTGTCCATATGTCCATCCGTCTGTCAGATCTTCATTTCAATGAGTCTTGTTATAACCTTATATAAATCTGCTAAATCTAGATTTTGAGGGATGAGAATATATATGGTGAGATGTTGCACGAAGAGATGACAACGTTTCAGATTCTTGAATCAGCGGTCTGGATAGAATTGCTCGCATTGTATAACTATGCAGTTACCCTGTACTCCATCTATACCGACTGAAGGGGTGTAATAATATTTGTTATGGTGTTTTTACAAGGATCAGAAGACCAACAGTTTATAATGAATGATTTAAATATTGAATGACACTCTTGAGAGGGAAAGGATTGGAATGAGTTTATGTGGGATCAAGAAGAAAATCTACAATTATTTGTTGTTGTTGTCTTGTGCGTATCAATCGGTTTTTGTTTCTTTGTTTAGTATGTTTTTTGATTTATTTTTATCATGTTTTCACCGTGTTTTGTTTGTAAGGAAAACAAGCTGCTAAATAATATCTTATAAAAAACAATGAGAAATAGAAATATGAAGCTTGAGCGGTGTATTAGCCACTGAGCTCACAACACTAAGCACTTAGCGAGGGATAAATAAGACAACATTAAAGACTTATATACATATTACTTTACAAACATTTCAAAAGAAGGCTCAATCCACTAGATAATCATAACGTGTAACTGTCTGTTTTTGTCAATAAAATGATATATGTATAGGCTAGTTGAACGTAAACGATTTTGTAATGAAACCATGCCATTTACTGTATTCGCTGTCGAAGGCGTTTAACTCGTACAAATCTGTGTATTAAAGATATAATGTACGTTAAGTATCAGACGTGTACGCCTATATAATTTAAGCACAGCATATGGACATATTCTTCTGTAAAATCCCTTATTACAGACTCTTGAAAAAAGTCAAAAACATAAACGAAGAAACATTTCTCGCATACAAATAAAATAGGACTAAACTAGACTTCATGGCCGAAAATATACTACCCTGTAGTCATGTTTATCAGAGGTAAAAAAGAACGACAAAAAATAGGATAAGATATATTTTCCGCTAGCGGAACTATCAAACTATATTGTCCTTAGTGCTGAATCTATGTACACGTTAATTCTATTTTACTGTCAATCACCACTACCCTTCCCCCGCCCCCCGCCCCATGCCCCCAGTTTCCCTTTCAAATGTATCAACCATATGTCTAAGTACGAAAGGTAATTTGAAATACTGTAAAGGTTAACTACTTTTAAAGTTGTATCATTCCAATAAAGTGTCGAGTGTCGAATTTACGTTATGTGTTCTGCGAACCTTTAATCCTTTTGATGTCATATATGAAGTGCATTCGATTTACTTCCCTTTGAAGCAATTGACGTGCATTAAATACTCTATAATTGCTCTGTTGATAAAAAATTTGCTGGGTTAATCATGCATGCATCTGAAAAGACATAACATCGTGGACTCTGAAAAAGATATTGCGCCTTTAAGATCGCGGTAATCACGCAAAAGGAAAAAAATAGCACGATGTCCCACTCAGTCACTTTATCCTGACACCAGGCCGACCAGTCCTAACACTAATCTCTTAATGCTGAGCGCCAAGCGAGGCTCCTGTTTGTACCATTTTTGTAAGTCTTTGGTCAGACTCGACTGGGGATCGAACCCGCGAACTCCAGCATCCGAGGCGGACTCTCTAACCACTATTCCACCGGAGCGGTCCAAAAACAGGTTTGATTTGTTGTTGTTGTTGTTATGGGGTTTAACGCCATTTTTCAGCACAAGATAGGCTATACATGGCGGCCAGTATTAATGGTGGAGGAAGAACCAGGGAGAACCCCGGAAAGAACCACCGACCCACTAGAAGCTACCGGCAAGCTTTCTCACATATCCACATTGACCGAGCCCGAGACTCGAACCCACGTAGACAGAGCAAAAACAGGTCTGAAGCTTGTCATTCATGACATTTTACACAATAACAATAGTATCAAGAATAAGGATCATATGGAGCGGAAAATTCACTTAAGCTAGTATCGGTCAGTGCAAATATTGAATAGTTAATATTTTCAAATGTAACACCGCAATTATCCAAGTCAATCGTGTAGCCAGATGTATTTTGAAAACTAGAACTGTCAGATTATATTGTATACTTCCCAGTGTGTCTACTTATGTATCTACTTCGGTGACAATCACAATATACGTGGCTCCTCGAGAGGGGAATATATTAAATTGTATAAAGAAATCGCTTTTCTGTTGGAAAGTAGGTGAACAAATAAAATGCACCGTATATCTGAATACTATTAACAATGCATTAAGTAATGTCCAAATAAGATCGGTAAGCTTTAAATATGGTAACAAGTCCAGAAAAAATCTTATATATGTATGATATTGTTGGATGATATCATTTGCAAAACGACGTTCTAAGTAACTTGTTAATAATCATGTGAGGTAGAAACGTTATAGTGCTTACTGCGAAGGACTGGAGCCTTGCACTAGGTACACTTTGGCGGTAAGTTGTCTGTCGTAGAACGTGCATTTGTCGATCAATATAACGGTATATAAAGGAACTGAGTAGTGTGTTTAACATGCACTTATTAGACAGTAAATGTCCCTTCCCAGCCAGGGTTGTTCGTACGTGACCTCATATTATTATTCACCTTGATTCTTTCACCTGTACCTTTCTGAGCAGCTAGCCGACTTAAACATTAAAATTACTTGTAAAATATTGTGTATTTCTCACCTTTCCCACCTCTCCATCTCTTTTGAAACCATATCTTGGACAGCCTAGATACTGAAGTCGAGAAGTTGGAAACTGATGTACTGATCTGAGAGAACATTTGTAATGAATCGCCGGTTTAATTCTCTCTTAGCCCCTACATCACAAGCGATACAAAATATATTGCAACTGAAGTGACCATTCTTCATTCAAAATGATCGGCTCGAGCTAGAATTATCAAGCCCTAAACTTCCAATAGTATCAACAGGCATAATATAATCCTAGCCCTCGCATCATGCGCATACTTTAAGGGAGTGTGCATACTTCGATGAAGTGGATCTTGGCAAAATATGCGCAGGGCGCTCAATTACTCGAAATGGGTTGGGAAACAAACTAGTTAAAATCCCCAACTCTCATAATATATCAACTGCTTAATGCCCACCGTTACTTGCAAGGAAAACAAACAGTTTTTATAAGTGTGACAGTGTGTTATAAATATATATTTGATATTTGAATATATATTTATTTAACTTTCAACTTCAAGATCAATAATGGGCCTTATCCGTATTCTAGTTGCATGTATGCGCGTGCAATAGATGAGCAGTCATATTTCCATCAAGTACACTCTTTTTTCAATGTAAACACTTTGCGATCACATTGTGTGTATATTGCACCGTGATAACGGCATTCGCAAAAGTCACAATACGTGCCGTTAAGCATAAATAAGTTTACGTTTTTTGTGATTTCACCTTAAAAATAAGCGGATGAGACGAAGACATGATTATTATCAAGGTGGCACATCAGTATATTTTATAACGTTTGATTGGTCAGAACGCACTTATCAAGTGCGAATTCATCTATCTTCAAAAGTAACACCGACATCATCAATATGTAGGTGGTGTTCAGCTTGCCAGACAATTTAAATGTCTTATTAATCTAACTATCTGCACAACAATCTTCTTCTGAGCTTATCTAACCCATATATAATCACATAACCCCGTCTCTACAGTGCACCAAAATTCGAAGATGTTATAACCATGCATTCAACCGATAGTGACCACGTAAATAATTATGTCACAAGCCACAAGCAAACGTATCCCAAATAAAATCGTAGTGAGTCAATAAATGTAATTATCAGCTATCTGTTTTCAAAGAAAATAACCAACTTTGAAAATTTCCATAAGCGAACAAATAATGAGTTCGGAGCAATGTGGCAAATCTGCATGTATGTTCTAACCAAAAAACCTAATAATAAACTAGGATGTTGGAAATATATTGTGCCAAAAACGTCCCCGTTATGTACGCCGTTCTAAACCAATCAATATTGAAATCACTGAACATATTTTGGGACATACGTGGAGTAAAGGATGGGTATTTCTGAAATCAAATATTTATCCCATTGCGAATGTTAGGAAACTATGGAGTCCTTACTTAACGACAAGCGACTCCAATAACATAATCGCAAATTCCACTCTTTTAAACTGAGCAATCCTCCCCCACCCCCTTCCTTACTCATCTGCGCACCAGACAGTGACCAAGTGATCATAAATAAAAATAATCTATAGCATATATGATTATTTATCCTTTAGCCACTAAACATAAAAGTTTGGTTAAATTCTTGTTTTTATTTAATAGTGTGATTACATTTTCTTTTACTAAAGTAGCATTATCTCCTTTCCGAGAACACCACAAGCTGTATTCAAGGATGACAACCTTCCCGCAAATATGTGGAGAAGCTGCGGTTCAGGAGGAGATGTAAAAAATAGGTGAAAGGACAGATGGAGGTTCAGACATGGGGCATCACAATATCATGACAGAATATACGTAATAACTGACTTACCGGAAACTATGGAGTCCTTACTTAACGACAAGCGACTCCAATAACATAATCGCAAATTCCACTCTTTTAAACTGAGCAATCCTCCCCCACCCCCTTCCTTACTCATCTGCGCACTAGACAGTGACCAAGTGATCATAAATAAAAATAATCTATAGCATATATGATTATTTATCCTTTAGCCACTAAACATAAAAGTTTGGTTAAATTCTTGTTTTTATTTAATAGTTTGATTACATTTTCTTTTACTAAAGTAGCATTATCTCCTTTCCGAGAACACCACAAGCTGTATTCAAGGATGACAACCTTCCCGCAAATATGTGGAGAAGCTGCGGTTCAGGAGGAGATGTAAAAAATAGGTGAAAGGACAGATGGAGGTTCAGACATGGGGCATCACAATATCATGACAGAATATACGTAATAACTGACTTACCGGAAACTATGGAGTCCTTACTTAACGACAAGCGACTCCAATAACATAATCGCAAATTCCACTCTTTTAAACTGAGCAATCCTCCCCCACCCCCTTCCTTACTCATCTGCGCACCAGACAGTGACCAAGTGATCATAAATAAAAATAATCTATAGCATATATGATTATTTATCCTTTAGCCACTAAACATAAAAGTTTGGTTAAATTCTTGTTTTTATTTAATAGTGTGATTACATTTTCTTTTACTAAAGTAGCATTATCTCCTTTCCGAGAACACCACAAGCTGTATTCAAGGATGACAACCTTCCCGCAAATATGTGGAGAAGCTGCGGTTCAGGAGGAGATGTAAAAAATAGGTGAAAGGACAGATGGAGGTTCAGACATGGGGCATCACAATATCATGACAGAATATACGTAATAACTGACTTACCGGAAACTATGGAGTCCTTACTTAACGACAAGCGACTCCAGTAACATAATCGCAAATTCCACTCTTTTAAACTGAGCAATCCTCCCCCACCCCCTTCCTTACTCATCTGCGCACCAGACAGTGACCAAGTGATCATAAATAAAAATAATCTATAGCATATATGATTATTTATCCTTTAGCCACTAAACATAAAAGTTTGGTTAAATTCTTGTTTTTATTTAATAGTGTGATTACATTTTCTTTTACTAAAGTAGCATTATCTCTTTTCCGAGAACACCACAAGCTGTATTCAAGGATGACAACCTTCCCGCAAATATGTGGAGAAGCTGCGGTTCAGGAGGAGATGTAAAAAATAGGTGAAAGGACAGATGGAGGTTCAGACATGGGGCATCACAATATCATGACAGAATATACGTAATAACTGACTTACCGGTCGTGATATGTTGATTTTCAGTTGTTTAAGATAAATGCATAATTTTTGTGATGAGCACAATTTTTTACATTTATTTATATTGGCCAGGATTAAATAAATACATTTTAAGCCCATTCTGTAACAGTAAAAATTAAGTAATCGACAACTCCGTCTTGACATGTGCAGAAATTAGATTTCAACAAGTACTCTCTCAACGTATGTTTGTAAAAAGAAAACCCTATGTATAGAAAGCTAACCTGTGTGAGAAAATATTTTCACTACAACGTTTTCTTCTTTCGATTTCTCCTCTGTTCCTTTCCGAGAAAAGAAGCACCCGCTACACGCAGGCCGGGAAATCAAAATGATAAAGATTACATCGGCTATACCTAGTATGTAAATTGGCGAGATGTACTTGGGAAAAATAAACACGATTATTACAACGAGTTTGATCTTGTCTTGGCCATATAGAAACTTATCGTTCGTGGCATTTTACCCTGTGACAATAATATCAAGATTACAGAGTTTATGGAAGAGGAAACACTCATAAGGAAATACAATATCAGTGTGGAATGTAATATAATTATTATTATTTTTAAACGTTACATCAGCAATCATCCAATTCAACCCTGTAGCCGAAGATATTGTGAAAAAATTAATTGTTAAACTCCATTGCTCCAACTAATATGTGTGGAGTGTGCATCTGTGGTGAAATACAAAGCAATAAACTTAGAAAGGGAAATATAGTCAGTTCCATAATTAAATGTACTACCTGTTGGCAAAAAGGAAAAAAAAAACCCAAAAAACAAGCACATCATATACCTCAATCCTATCAACAGGATATGCACAAAATCGTGCACACATGAGATCATAATGACAGGTGCAAATTTATAAAGTAAGATTGAAATAACTTTGGTCGCGGCAGACCGTCAATATGGTAACTAATGCAGAAAACGAAACCTTATATATTTCATTGTTTTTATGATACTGGTTGCAAAAGGACATTCCAAACACCATGGTTATATCAACTGACGTAGTAGAAATATCGTATTGCAGTAGAGCCCTGCTAGAGATAAACTTAATCTGGTAGTACCTGTCCGTCCTTTAATGTGAAAGCTTAGATCAATAAATAGATATTTCCGTTGTGAATTGATCCTTGTGTTGCCATCTCTCAGTAAGATGATGTAACAGAATTGAAAAATTTTCGGACTAGTCAGGCTGGTTCTTAAGGCGTATTGTATTATTTTTCATCTGGACCCAATTCCCTGCATTTTGATATTCACCCTCGGAGAGGTCAAGCTGCTTCATCTCGTAAATCGAATAGCTGTCGCCTTCGAAAATTGCACTAACCGCTGGAGATTAATTCTTTTTGCTTGATTTCGATGGGGTCTACACTTTGCTGCCTTGATGTTAGGTTAAAACATCATTGTCAAGGTGGCCAAAATGTATAAAAGGATATCTGAAAATCCTGACAATTCGTTCGAAATAGAAATTAAAAATGGGAATTCGTGGTTTTTGAACGGCTCACCACATTTTAAATAGCAATTACTTGCGAAACCTTTACACTCTCTCTCTCTCTCTCTCTCTCTCACACACACACACACACACACACACACGAAATAAAGTCCTGGACAATATAGGCAATTCAGCTAAGAAGTTGAAAATTGATTCACTGTGGTTCTCTCTTAGCATCTATATCCACATTGAGGTAAATATATTGTAATTGGTCATAGCTCTGACGAGTCCGTCCATGTGTCCTTTCGTTCGTCATTTCAGTGCGGTTTATTTGTAACCTAATATAAGTATTCACTGATTGAGGGATAGTATCATATTTGGTGAGAAGTTGCAGAAGCATGAGTAGCTGACAATAACGTTTCAGATTTTTGGATCAGCCTTTTGGACAGGATTGGTCGCAGTGTTTAACTGTGTAATTTAACTGTGTAACTGTACCCCATCTATACTGATTAAACGGGTATAATAATATTTGTTATGATGTTTTTTAACGAGGGTGAAAAGACAAGGATGAATGTTTTGAATGTTAAATGATAACCTGGAGGGTGAGGGGTTTAGGATGAGTTTATGAGCGATCAAGAAAAAATCAACTATTATGTATTGCTTTTCTTTTGTGTGCCTCAGTCGGATTTTGTTTCACTTTTAGTATGTCTTTTGTTTTGCTTGCTTTTGCTTTTGTTTTTCAATTGTCATCATGTTACCCGCGCTTTTTTCACCTTGTAGGTTTGTAAAGAAACATAAGCAGGCTAATAATATCCTGATAAGAACAATAAATGAAAATAAGTAGCTTGAGTATACTAAGCTGAAAAAAATGTAGCATTTAACTACGCAATGAATAAGACCACATTGAAGGCTAAGGTACATATTACTTCACAAACATTTCAAAAGAAGGCTCAATACACCAGATAATCACGATGTGCAACTCGATGCTTTTGTCAATAAAATAATATCTGTATTGATTCGATGAATGTACATGATTTTGTAATGAAACCATTCTTTTACTGTATTTGCTGTCGAAGGCTTTTAGTTCAAACATACACATCCGTGTATTAAAGGTTCGAAGTACGTTTTATAACAAATGTATACATCTATATAATATCGGCAAAGCATAGGCACATATTCTGCTGTAAAATGCCTTATTACAGACTCTGAAAAAGTCAAAAATATAAAACAATAACAAAAAGCACGCTAACAGATAAAATGGGACTAAAATAGACTTCATGGTCGTAAATACTAACCTGTAGTCATGTTTTTAGAGCAACAAACAAACAAAAAAACCCCACAAAAACGAAACAAATATGATAGGGCTTACTTTCCTCTAGAGGAACTATGAAACTATATTGTCCTAGATCAGAATGTACGTGCACGTGAATTGTTTTACTGTCAATGAACCAGTCCCACTCCCCCGCCCCAAACCCATTTTCCCTTCAAATGTATCAACCAGATGTCCAAGTACGAAAGATAATTTGTGAAAAGTAAATTACTTTTAAAGTTGTAACATTCCGGTAAAGTGTAGAGTGTTTAATTTTCATTTTGTGTTCTGCGAACCGTTATCCAATTGATGTCATATATGAAGTGCATTAGATTTGCTTCGATTTGAAGCAAATGACGCACATATATTATGGTATATTTGTTCTTTTGATTTTAAATTGGCTTGGTTAATGATGCATGCATCAAAAAGACATACAACATCGTGGACTCTGGAAGAGATATTGCTCCTTTAAGAACGCGGGAATCAGGCTAACTTCTAACTCAGTAAGCAGTCCTGTGATTGCTATTCAATTATATGTGATGTAAAATAGAGAATTTAATATAACTAAATTATCGCTTATGGGAAAAGTAATCATATATTAACTTTACCCCTCTGAAGTACAATGTAAAAACATCTATCGGGTAAAATAGAGGTGAGATTGTTGGCTACAAGGAAAACTATCTGGCAATAAATATCGGTATTTTGATTTAAAGGACAACATCTTTCGAATTCTTGGGTAGTTGTCTCGCCAGTAAAACTAGTTTTGATATGTGGGAACGGTTCTGTTGGCACAAAATGTCCCCAGGAGAGCAAATGGGAACAAAAATAACTTATCAGGAAAAAGGATGTTTTCTAGAAATCTAACTTTCTGACACTGGTCGAAACTATCTGAGAACGATGATACATAGACCTGATGATGTTATAAATGTAACTAAATGTGAAAAAGGAAATTCCATCTAAGAAACAGAATCCCCAGACACACGCACACTTCGCCAGAGTAAAACAGCTTTGAAGGTCTTATACGTCTACCTAAAATAATTCACAGGAAGATGTCAAACAAATGTTCAAGTCGTCTTGGATCTCTATCAATCAATCACTATGACATGAGCTGCAAAAGAGATATAAAACCAAAGGAAAGAATAACAGACATGATAGAAAGTTATCGGGAAGATAAACACGGGATGAAAGAAGAACAAAGATTAAATGAATAAAATAATAAATAACAGGAAATTAGCATTATTTAAAATTCACCGCCGAACTTATTTATTCCCTCAAACACATTTTTCTCCCTGGCGACATTAGCCCTGGGAAACTTAATCTGTAATCAATTTCCCCTAAAGGACAAAACGCAGTTCAATACTATGTCTCATCTCAGGATAATCTGGAGAAAGGCAATGCATGAGCACTTGTGGATGGACAACTATGCATAGAATATTTGAATGCTTGGACACTTCTCTCAGACGCTGTGTTTACCAATATTTTGAAATGCTATTATCTCAATAAAATCATCATTGTTTTCATCCTAATAGTTATCCAAAGATAATAAACAAGAAGTGGCAATATGTGGTAATAATTGCTATATATTTACCAAAAGGGCTGTTAAAACAAGATTCTGAAAATTGTTATTATGAGGCTTTTCATAGATTTCCTATACTTAAACAATATTATTCTGCTCTTTTCCCAACCATGCTAAAACATGGATATCAGTAGGACATGCATTTTTAGTGTATAAATAAGCTATACCGCCTGTTCTTCACCAGCATTAGTTTGTATCATACATCATTATCGATTGTAGGCTAACAGTCACACCTATTTTCAAGAAATGTCTCTATCAATATATAATCATTCTGATTGAATAAATAAATTTCATCCACCTCTCTTTCTAAAGTGTCAACCACTCAGAAAGCATGTGATTCGAACTTATACCATGAATGCAGATTTCTTCTCGGTTTCATGTTTGATACAACCTATACCAAGCAGAAATAAGAACGAAACCACAAAAATATAAAAACAGCAAACAAAATAGACATATAAAGTAAAGTATGTATCCATGCATATATGCATTCTTGTGTTCGCATGTATGCACGTGAGTATCTATAAGCGTGTCTCTGCATGCGTATATGTATTCGTGAAAGTAAGCAGGTATATGGATAAAAGAGTAGCAAAATACCTTATTCATGGAACTAGTCGAGTAACATGCACCTATGTGTTGCTATTATTGTCACATGAGTGAGAAAACTCCCAGTGTAAATGAAACAACGATCATGAATATCATCCTAAAGAAGATTCAAACATGTTGTACAAATTGGATCTTTTATCTTAGATTAGCAATTTTTAAAACAACTATCTGGTGAGTCAGTCAGTTTGTCAGTATGTATGTATGTATGTATATATGTATGTATGTATGTATGTATGTACCTATATATATGTATATGTGTATGTATGCATGTATGTATGCAAGTATATACTGCTGTATGTATGATGCGCGCATGTCTGTCTGTCTGTGTGTTCTTGTATATGTGTTTCTGTATGTGTGTGTTTTGGATTTTTAACATATCTTTAACATTTTCAGTCATATCGTTACGATGTCTGCAGTGTGGAAGTTTATAGTGATGTCTAGCACTGGGGTATCATGCCACAGATATGTAGAATCATGTCCCACCTAGTCACATTATCCTGACACCAGGTCGTCCAGTCCTAACCTTAATCTCTTAATGCTGAGAGCCAAGCGAGTTAGCTGTTAGTACCATTTGTATAAGTATTTGGTATGACTCTGCCCGGGGTTCGAACCCGTGGCCTCCTACATCCGAGGTGGACGCTCTAACCAGTTAGGACACCTGAGAGGTTTGTATGTATGTATGTATGTATGTATGTATGTATGAATGAATGTATGTATCTATGTACAGAGTTCATATCAAG
This sequence comes from Sinohyriopsis cumingii, assembly GCA_028554795.2. Classification (NCBI taxonomy): domain Eukaryota; kingdom Metazoa; phylum Mollusca; class Bivalvia; order Unionida; family Unionidae; genus Sinohyriopsis; species Sinohyriopsis cumingii. The sequence goes on from CM068828.1 coordinate 26,753,548, forward strand.
AACAAAAATTTAGTGTGATCCTAATATGATTGTTGATGACAATTGTTTGAATTATGGTGATGATGATTTATTTAATCCTCACTAGTAAATAATACCTCTTACACGAAATCAGATTATTTGTGATATGTGCTCTCTAGACTCTCCGTACATTTTAAATGACAATGTCATGCGGGCATTGTTCCAACATACTCTGTAGGGGAGTAATATAAACTGTGTCTAATATGCGAAGAATGCAATGCAATATCAGCCACTAACACTAGACAAAAACACCGTATTCTACTCACCAAGTCTTCTTTTGTTTCAAGTAGTGTTAAGCTATTTTTAAAACAATGTACACACTTAAATGGTCAAAGAACGACATTAGTCTAGTGGCATAATAGGATAAAGGAATTCTAAATGACGAACCATTCTTCTTAGATAAAATGTCTCCCTTTTAGTAAATTTTGCTGTACGGGGTCGTTCGAATACTATGGATTACTTTTTACAGTTTATTAATTCTGAATTACACCACAAAACTTCACATTATGTCTGAATCTCAAAGTCATTCAACACATTATCATGGATTTACACGACTTGCTTCAACAAAGTAGCATGGATTTGCACGACTTGCTTCAACAAATGACACCCATCTCAAAACATTTCGACAACTTATGTCTTCGAAGATCTGCAAAGTTTCAAAATGATTATCATGGCAAATGTGTCCGCTGCATGCACCATACCCTCATATTTAACTATTTGTTTTTACTTCTCTTTTTATATTCTATTTTATTAAAAATTCGCGGTTTCGCTTGTCTGAACGATACTTTCCTTACTAAGATTACCGCTTGCCTCCATTAACTCAAACAGATGAAGCTACGCTATGATGTACGGAGATGCATTGTAGGATATGCAAACAAATATGGATGAAATTATTGCTGTAATATATAAATTATTTACACGTACGTCATAATATCATGTTAACTGGATAGCTCTAAACTAAAAACTTTTTTCTGAACGTGTGATGATTACACGAAGAAATTAAGGTCCAAGGTATGTTAAGTTTACCCCGAACATGGTGCAAGAAACTATCTTAAATTTACCTCAAGACAGAGCGAAGAAAACAATGTCAATTCACCCCGTTACTGACAGCATATATAATAAATCCACTCCTCTCCACGTCAACCTTGGCCGACATAACAAAATGAAACAGTTTCCACCCTACAGCTCTCTGTCCTATTGCATGCAGTTGTAAGAAACGTATCCAATTAGACATATCCATACATTTGCCAACGAAGATGATTAGGAATGATTATATATACCTCTAGAGACAACGACACATGTCGCATGAATATTATCTTGTCACACCTCTTTCGCTCAAGATTACTATTTCAGACAAAATCTTCCAGATAGTATGAATGTTACCGCTCTGCAAGTCGCCAAGCAATAACACTGAATATTTTCCGTAAGAGGCATGTGTACAAAACGAAAATTTACCAAGTAGCGGCCATTCGTCGATGTGGAACACAATGGATCAACCATCATTAGTTAGTGAAGATGGAATAGTAGACGTGTTTGTGCTTGTGCAAATATAGAAAAAGTAGTGATGACCAGAATGATGGTCTACAAGGCGACGTTGTGGGGTGATACGGATCATAGTAGAAACTTAAGTTCAAACAATACAACGGAGAGGGGGGATACTGGACACCTTTTTTCTTTCTTCTTCTTTTCATAAATCCTATATGGGCATACGAGAAGTTTATAAATCAATCTAAATTCAAAATATTCTAATTGGCGTTTATTTTTACAATTGTTTAAAGAACCAATAAGAGCAAATAGCAATGTAACAGTACACACTCTGGATGCCATCCTGTTCATGGCACAATAGTGTTTATTTGTTTTTAATCTAAACACCATACATAAAGGCATTATGCCACACTGTATTTAAATCAATAGTTTTCAGAAAAAGGATATCAATATTTTACTAGTTTTATACCAAAACAACAATGTAAGTATTAAGAAATAATGTGCATTTGTTTCTATACTTGGATGGGAATAAAGCGTCTTCAAAACTAAATATGCAAATGATCTACAAGAGAATATAAATGTTAAGATTATATTCATTTTAAAACACCAAAAAGGATAACTACAATGTTTTAATACCGATGCTGATATACTATGATATTTAATGACAATATAACAAAACAATGCTATGTGATATTTATATTAACTTCTATGAGATTTGCTAAATTGTATGGGTAATGGGTGTTGTGACGGTATTTCTTAAACCTATTAACTAGCCAATTATTGGGTACATACATCGTTTATACTGAATCAAGTTTTTGGGACATTTGGAAGAATGGATTAGTTTTAAAACATGGATCTTTGATATTTCTTCATATCACGAATGTAGGGAATCTTCTCACATAACAAAGTTTATTGCTTGAATAACAGTTGGTTCTTGTTTCTTTGCGTTATAATTACATAATAATACATGATACCAATATGAAGTTAGAAAAAGCACACAAGTATCAATGATTGGTCAATTATTTGATTAAAGAAATCGTATTTGTGATACTGAAAACTCGTCCATTAACAGTTATTTTGAAAAAAAGAGAAAGATGACAGACTCAGTATTTTGGACATTATTTTTTGCTCAGTCTTGTGGTGAATTTAAACCAATTTACCCCCTGCATGTTACAATAACAACTCCAAAACGGCCTATGCATGTATGTATGTTTGTATGTACGTATGGATGGATGGATAGATGGATGGATTGAAGAATGGAACCATGTATTGATGTAACCTTTTACGGCACCTCAACATAATAGAGGTTTAAAGTACTAACTAAAGAGTTCGAAGTATATAAAAATTAGGACTTGTATAACACTTACGGACATAACACCTTACAAACAACTAAAGATAGAGTTTGAAGTATATAAATATTTGGAATTGTATAACAATTACGGACATAACACCTTCCAAACAACTAAAGATAGAGTTCGAAGTATATAAAAATTAGGAATTGTATAACACTTACGGACATAACACCTTCCAAAACACTAAAGATAGAGTTCGAAGTATATAAAAATTAGGACTTGTATAACACTTACGGACATAACACCTTCCAAACAACTAAAGATAGAGTTCGAAGTATATAAAAATTAGGACTTGTATAACACTTACAGACATAACACCTTCCAAACAACTAAAGATAGAGTTCGAAGTATGTAAAAATTAGGAATTGTATAACAATTACGGACATAACACCTTCCAAACAACTAAAGATAGAGTTCGAAGTATATTAATATCAGGAATTTGTATAACACTTACGGACATAACACCTTCCAAACAACTAAAGATAGAATTTCAAGTATATAAATATTAGGAATTGTATAACACTAACGGACATAACACCTTTCAAACAACTAAAGATAGAGTTCGAAGTATATAAAAATTAGGAATTGTATAACACTTACGGACATAACACCTTCCAAACAACTAAAGATAGAGTTCGAAGTATATAAAATTAGGAATTGTATAACATTTATGGACATAACACCTTCCAAACATCTAAAGATAGAGTTCAAAGTATATTAATATTAGGAATTGTATAACACTTACGGACATAACACCTTCCAAACAACTAAAGATAGAGTTCGGAACTTATACAAATGAGAAATTCTATAAAACGTTTGGAACATTAAACCTTCCAAACAAAGTAAACATAATGAATACAGCTATAATATATAATAGGTAAAGATATCACAATTTTATAGAAAGTTTACACATTAAACAACATATGCAAAAGCCGCGATGCGTGCGATAAAGCATAAACTCTTCTGCAGTTTCTATGGTTTTGTCTTATGGGTATAACGGAAGTGGAAGATACTAAAACAATTATTAAAGTAACAGTTTGATGTATTTTTGCAACGATATCTGACTCAGAATACACCGATCACGTGCGAACTCACCCATTCATAAATTAGCATTATTTCGTACTTCAAAATCCATTCCCTGCCACATTCGTAACTCTCCTACACATAAGACGGTGACCAAGATATCATAGATCAATGTAAATCACTTATATGATAAATCCTTCCTTTTCGAATGAACAAAAGTATGTGTGGTCCAGTTTTTCCTTTTGTTTAATAATGTAATTGAAATATTACCCCAAGCTGCATTGGCCCGTTTTAAAGGGATATACTGCAATGTTAAAAGTATTTTAAATTGTGATGAATTTAGCAACGGTTTAGGATTAGGTGGTGTCATAGAGACGAACTGACAGATGGACGTCTAGACAGGATAATTACAGCATTATGACAGCTTTATTTTATCTTACGATCTTGTACATACCCTATAATTGACCTACCTGTCACGACATATATCGAGATCCACTTGAATAAGATAATGATTTAATTGTTCAAACATTGGCTTCTAATTGTCAGTATTAAATAAATAAATCCATATTAATCACATTACGTGGTAGTCCAATGGAAAAGCGATCAAACCCATCTTTGCAATGCACAGAACCTGCATTATAACAAATACTGTTTCAATATACGGTTGCAACAAAAGAGCCCTATGTTTAGTGGGCAAACGAGTGTGACAAAACATTCCTACTTCTACTCTGTTCTTCTTTCGATTTTGCCTTTGTACGTTTCCGAGAAGAAAAAATAACCTGGTGCACCCTGGCTGAAAAACCAATATTGTTCCTATTACACAGGTTATACATAGTATATAAATTGGTGAGCTGTACGCGGGAAAAATATATGTAATTACTATAACATGCTTGATCGTGTCTTGACTATATGTAATATATTAGCTTGATTAAATCATAAACACATTTTCCTGGTATAATTGCAAAGGAAAAATTAATTTCCCGAACAGAATGGCAAACAATTGTGAAGCTTGTAATTCATGTCATTTCACATAATGACAATAATATCGAGAATAAAGCGTCTACTCCTAAACAAATATCGGCGTGTAAAAGTATTGAATGGTTACTATTTTTAAACCTATCACAGCAATTATCCATTTCAATCTTGCAGCCATAATTATTGTGGAAAAGAGAACTGTATATATTGTAAAGGTTCCTGTGTATCTACGTTTGTATATACGTCGATGACAATCACAATTTGCGTGGCTAGTGGAGAGAGAAATATATTCAATTCTATAAGGAAATCGCTTTTTTTGATGACAAATAGGTGTTGAAATAAAATGTACTGTATCGCTCAATCAAATTATCAATGCATACAGTAGGGTCGAAATAAGATCGGGCATGGGAAGCCTTAAATATGGCAACGAGTCCAAAATCCCTTATCTATTTGATATTTTAGAAGATATCATTCGTAAAAGGACGTTCTAAAAATAACCTTGGTAATATTACCCTAGGCAGAAGCATTATTGTGTTGACTGACGAAGGACACAAGCCCTAAGGTACATAAACTTAGTTTGGCGGTTAGTTGCCTGTCTCAGAACGTGAATGTGTCGATCAATATAAAGCTATCTCCGTAGGGAATTTAACAGTATGTTCAAATTAAAAATGCACTTATTAGAACCGTGAAATGTCCTTGCCACCCAGGCTTGTTCGTACATATTTATTTATCTTGACCCATTCACCTTTATCTTGACATTTATATCTTTTTAGTGAATATAATGCTGTTGCCGCCGACAACAGCACTAACGTGCTGAGATGATGTTGCGATGTTGCTCGATTTCGATCGCTTATTCAGACAGCAAATCTGAGCGTTATGTCAAGTCGTTCGCAGTTAATAATGATACAATATGAATATTTTGTGTCTGAGCAGCTAGCCGACTTAAAAATTAAAGTTAGTTGAAAAGCCTATGTACCGTTCATCTCTCCCACCTCTCCCTCACTTATGAAGAAATGTTTTGGACAGCCTAGACACTTTAGTCGAGAAGATGGAAACTGATGTACTGACATTACAGAAAATTTACAATTACTCGCCAGTGTGATTGTCTCTTAGCCCTTGCATCGTACCCGATAAACAATATTTTAAAAATGAAGCATGATAACTCTTCTGTTCTAGTCATTTCAGTTTGTTTTTATTAAGATCTACATCTACATTGATTAAGAAAGGATATCATATTTAGTGTCATGTTTCACGAAGATATTTACCTGTCAACAAAGATTTTGGTTGTTAGTTCAGCCATCGGAATATGACTGGTAGCAGGTTTTATTGAAACAATTTTCCAATGCTACAAATAATACAAATATTTGTTAATGCTTTAAGAGGATGAAAATATGACGATGAATAAATGGATTTGAAGTCTCGAATGCTGAATGATAGCGTGGGGGTAGGTGAGTTTAGATCGAGGTCAGATTAGAAAAGTGCTGATTGTGTATGGCGTACATGTATACTTGTCTCTTATTGTTCTTTTGTGTGTGAAACGAACATTTTTTCCCGCTATTACGCTTCTTTGAGCCTATTAAGTTTGTAAAGAATGACATTGTAGGTATGACCTTGACATAACAGCCTTTAAAATAAATCAACATAAATAAAACTAAATGCTTAAAAAGCTACACGTTTTAGCACGTATATAAAAGTGGGTCGTGCAAAAAGACAATATTAAATACAATTTACCTAAATATTACTTCACGAAGATTTCAAAAGAAAACTCAATATACCATATAATGAGAACTTGTAACTAGTACTTTTGTCAATATAATGTTACATGTTTACACTTCGAGTAAATTCTTCTTTACTGTTAATTATCACCCTCACCCACCCACTCCACACACACACACAAACACACAGACACGTTCTCTTGTACCAAACATATGTCCAAAAACGTGGATATGTGAATTTTGTTACATTCTTTCAAGATGTATAGTGTCACATTCACATTCCACTTGTTCTGGAAACCTTTAAGTACATTAGATCTAGTTTGGTCTGTTTGAACATATCGCTCGCAGAGGATTATGGTATATTTGCTTTTTAAATTTTAATTTTCGTAGCTGGATTACTGATAAACGTTCTGGGAAAGAAACAGTAACATTGGCTATGCAATTTATTTGTTTTCCCCAAGAGGACAAATCGCTTCTGAATGATATTTCCCCGGTGAGAATAAACTTCACCCCGGAGAGAGGAATGTATAAACATTTGTTAGTAGTGGATGAAAATTGAAGTGTTTGATCAGTTCTCTCACAAAGTTTGTCACCAAGACTTTGAACGTAACAATATCTCAGTAAAATATTGCTTTTTTTAACTGGTAACATTATGCTATTCAAATGTTTTATTTTATGCATCTTGCGTTCTTGAGTCTGTTAATTAGATTCGTTTCATCTACCAAGTGTCCTAGATAAGCTTCGGTCTAAAACCAAACAACTCCCAATGTGTATGATATCAACTTATTTTATACTGAATATAATAATTGGAGTAATGAAATACGCCCATGGAAAAACCCACAGTGTCATGGGCTTGCAACGGACTAAAAAATTGGAGTCACTGGATAGGGTATTTTAAGTTTGGCAAGAAGTTTGGGGAACGATGTACATTTCTCTGTATATGTATCTGTTTCTAAGTGACGGAAATGCCATTGCTGAAGTAATCAACATGAATTGTTAGCATGTGAATTGTTTTGCATGTGTTTGGAATCTATCTGAGGTTTGACTTAGTGTTCGGGCTAAAAAAAAATTGAGCAAAATGTTTAAACAAATGCAGCAGGTTTGACGAAAAGAGCCACAATACTTCACTGCTTTAATTCTACTTGTATTATGTTGCTTATAAGTACACATAAAACCTAACTGGCAGTATATGGTAACGACTTCATGTGATCGGTCCAATAGCCTGAACGAACTGACAAACCGCATAATGACTATTTCCTCTAAACAAGAGTGGGAAGCATTCCGATTGGTCTACTTTTGAAAATAATTTGTAATAAAAAGAAATCGGTTTACATTTAATTTATTCTACCATATTTATCTTCATAACTAATGAACAATGAACCTTATATTTCTTCGAAAGTATTAAAGCTGAAAACGCTTGCCCAACTGCGATGGTAAATCCAGCCCGAATGCAAAGAATTACCAAGAGTTCTACTCAATGAGTTACCTAACTTTGCAAGGGTCTGGCTAAATTCTCAGAAATTATGACATAATGATGGCTCTGAATTCACACAGTGAGACTAAGTTATCTGTGTTTCTTATGTTAGCTTTGATAGCTGATAGAGGATAATGATGCGGATTTGAGTGTGTCCCTGTATCTCAACAAGATCGTCTTAAGGGTGCCTTAATGTCAGCTTTTGGTTCCTCTACAGGCCATGTTGCACCATCTTCCACATTTAAGATTGCCGTTACAGTACGACCACAGAGACAGGCTTCCATGAAATGTCAATAGCATCAGCTTCAATCAGAAACTCGTCGTCAATCGAAGACTTGCGGATATCACTATCCTCATAAAAAAAAACATTCGCTTATTTTATGTTGGTGTGTTACCATTGCCGAACACTATTTCATTACTGCTTTCTTCTGAGCTGTTATATCCACCAACTGCAGTTTGAATCTCCTCCGCACTCGAAAAGCTACCTTGAGCTGTATCAGTATCTTCATGGTGCACTAATGCTGGTGGTCCATTGCCAAATCAATGGAGCTGAAGTATTTCGGTCCATGTAGTGCTTGTAATGCTTGATCGAAGGGGTATGAATCCTTTATAGTTTTATTTTTAAGTTTTCAGTAGTCCACACATATAAGGATGCTGCTATCCTTATTTCGTACCAGAACAACTGGAGCATCATATAGACCTGTACTCTTCCCAGCAAAATTCTGTCTTAAGAGTTTATTGATATGCTGGTTCACCTCATCCATTTAATAGGGTGGCACCCAATGATGAGGTAGTTTTGACAAGGTTTTCATATACAGTGGGTATCTATGTTTGATCACTTCAGTGTATCCCAATCATCACTAAAATGGTAAAACAATATTTACAGCCATCATGGAAGAGTTTCACTTACATAATGTCCTGTTCTGGATTAAACATAAAATCTCCTCAAGTTCAACATCATCAACCCTGTATCGTTTCAATTCTCACTTATGTCAGACTGCCACATTGAATTTTTGACCGATTATCATGAATAATTTTAGCTATGCTGTGTTGTTCCAAGACGGCACTTAGATTGTTTGGACCGAGACTAACGACCTCAGCAAAAACGTTCCCATCAACAACTTCAGCCGAAGTATCGACAGAAAGAATATCCCAGGGAAATCGTCTATTCTTGCTTTGGGTAGCTTGAATAACATCCAAATATGGTAGTTTCTGTTTGCTATGCATGGTAGCAGGTTATTATCACCAGTATCAATGAAGCTGAATTTCTGGCTTACTCCCAGCGTAGTTGATGAAACTAACACGATCATATTACTCTGTGGAGACAGATATCCCACACATATACGACAACTGTGTCTAATGATTCGCACCATATTTTCCTTCGAGAGTCATCGACTGGAACATGTTGCTACCAAACAAACCTTGTACTTGTTAATTTTGGTTGGGTCTGTAGGGTCTCTTACAACAAGCACTCCTACCCCTGGAAGTGTTTTGACAAAGTCGTGTCTCCACTTCGATGTATTTTATAAATGGAATTTCCAAATTCTTCGCTCCTGTGACTTTCATCCACTTTTATATGTCTATTTATGTAGGTTTTCTTAAAAGCTTCCTGAAAAAAATTATACGTCACTGTCGACACGTGACACCCAGATTAGAACAAAACACGCAGCAGCTTAGCCTTCTACAATAATTTCTCTATCCGGACATTTTCTTCAGTTTTGTCTAAAATTTTACGTCACTGACATGTTACTTCTACTGCTATACTCCGTGCAGCAGATGTTATCCGTTTAACTGATTCCCTTGCTTGTTCATTGGTTTCTGATTCAGTTGTGTCAATTACGAGTGATTTCTGTCTCTAATATTCCTTATCCATTAAGGTTTGCTTTGCTTCGAAGGACAGCCTTTAATAGTGTGACCCTTTCCGCCACGGTCAGAACAAATTATAACGTTTCTTTTCTATGTCTGTTTCAAGTCGTCATATGCAATATTTGACAAAATATCAAGTTGTTGCTGCTGCTCGTGCAGTAATTTTGCTGACTCTTTAGCATTTGCACAATATGCTCTTGAAAGGTTGTGGTCGATTATTTGCAGGCAACTTGTTCATTCGTAACAGAAGTTTCTCGCAGCTAATAGCGAAATTCAGGTCCACTCTTTTCATCTTTGGTCCACGCTAACACAAACCTCTCAGAAATCGGAAAACGTTGAATTTGGATGTTCCAAGGTATATTGCTTCATGTATCTTTTTCACTCCATCAATAAATCCTTCTTTGAGCATCAATTCTCTATTTTCGATTACGGTAGTGCCATTCATCATTTTCCTGTCTACCAGTTTCACCAGAACAAGATAACATTTCTGTAGAGATTCAGTGAATTTCTGATCCAGTTGATAAAACTGCTATTGTAACCGTTATGCTGAATCTGTATCCCTAATGGTGTTGTAAGAAAATTCGCAATATCTTTGCAGGGGTATTTATTTAATTTGTATGTTGAATCATAATTTCGGATTGCTCTTGTGCCAATAATTGATCATAGACGAATATTCTCTGGGCCTCATATACATCTATGTTGTTATATGACGGGCATAGGAGAGCTAAAACGGTGGCGCACTGCGCGCGTTCTGATTTGAGATGGATTGCTTGTTGCTGTTTTACGGTACATCAACACATGAATATTAAATCATGCCGAGCTTTGACCGTCAGTCATAATTACTCACTATTTATCGTATTACACTTCCATGATAAATTTTGTATGACCTAATACACTTAATTTAATAGTGGTTTTTTATTTCTATGAACCCAAACATGCTTCTGATAAAAAGAAGAACGAATATTCTGGCAGGATCGTTACCATAAATTTGATAAAGAAATAATTAAGAAAAAGAAGAAGAAAACAAATTTTAAATAGATAACAATTGAAAACTCCACTACAGCTCGAGAAGCATTCTTGAAACTCTTTTGTATTCCTGTTACACAACAAGTCAGTAGAAAAATCTCCTGGAATGTGTACACATACCATATTAAGGACATGTTTTATTGTAGGGTACCTGATGAAAGTCGGAGTTCAATGTTTTCATCCAGAGCTATCTGCATCTTAATTCTTCAATCAGATGTGACAAAGCAATAACAATTCATGAAGCGTAGAATCTTCTATCAAATGCATTAAAACTTTCCATTCATAGGAGGGCCAAATACATTCCCAACGAGTCAGATATGCGCCAGTAAAAAGAGAATTGTTTATACAATGTACAATATATGCATATATTTCCTTGACGGACACGCAAAGAGAAACCTGAGCATTGTCCTATTTAGGTTTTAAAACTATATATTTTATCTTCTTTAATTTGTATATTGTTGCCAAGTGTGTATTAATTGTTGGTTGATGCAACATAGTATCACTAAATAGTATAAATTAAATTTCATTTTGGTGCATACTAGCAAACGAAATATAAACAAAAATTAATCCTTAGCTGATAAATGCTTTCAAACATTAATAGTATAGTTACTGAACATTTATAAATGATTTATATTTTCTAGAAGAGCTATGACAATGTTCTGATCTATTGAGCAATATTGCCTTACATAGAATGCACTAACGTATAGCGTTATCATAAAAAGAGGCCAATGTTTGAGTAAAGGTTATGATGATAATATAGGAAAGTTTAATTTATTTAATACTCACGAGTAGAGAAAGCCACGTACACGTAACGATTTATATTATGTGCTGGCAAGGCGCTCCTTACTTTGTAAAAGACGGAATTGTTTTTTAACATACTCTCTGCATGGGAATAGTGTTAATCATATTTAAATCATATATCTACAAACTTCGAAGAATACAATGCAATATCCGCCACTAACATTAGACAATGCTTCTTTATTCTCCTTGTCAAAACTTCTTTTGTTTCAAACGGTGTTAAGCTATATAGAAAACACTTGGCACAGTTGAAAGACAAGGTATGTTAAATGAAGTATAATAGTGTAGTGGCGCAATCAGATAAGTTGACTAAAAACGAAGAGACGCTCTTGGTAGATAATATTTCTCCTTTAAATAAGATTTACTGCAAGATAAAAATGTTTTTCAAAGGAGTCACTTACTATCAATTTTTTTCTTCCGATTCTTATTTAATAACAAAAACGCGTCTCCTTACTAGGGAGCATTCAATAATGCTTTACATCCCATGTCAATATTAGTTTACAAAAACTGACCGAAACAGTTTCCACGTCTCACCTATCCGTTTGGATGCAGTTGAAAAAATTGACGCGATGAATTTAATCATTTGATTTGCATACGAAGATAAAATAATCATAAAAGTAAAGAAAACGACACATGTCGTATCGGTCATAACTCGCACAGATCAAAGCATCTAAATGTTGTAATAGTTAAGTAGGAGCATTATCTACAAGAGAACAAGTGTTGAAAACAAAACCTTGCCAATAATTGGCCAATCGTCGATATGTATCAAAGTGGAATGACGATCAATGGCTAGCGAAGTTGGAACTGTACAAAGCTTTGTGCTTGCACGAAAATAGAAAAAGTTTTAATGAGCCGCCGACAAGAGACATGATATATAAACATTCATCTTTGATTTTAATTCTCTAACACTTACAAAGTCTGCAGTACAGAAGTAGTGATGATTACGGTATACAGCGCCATTTTGTGGAGTGGTGATGGTTATATTAGACGCATAAGTAGCAGTGATGTTAGATAAGTATGCAAATAGCTGTTTCTCTTTCCTCTTCTTTTCTTAGATGTGCTATTAAAGATACTTAACAAATGGAAGAACAAGCTTGTCAAGTAACTTTTCTGTACATCAACACATGGAAGGATATATGATGCTGAACCTATTGGAGTAAAGTACCAAGACAAGGTACCCCTACGAGGGCTAATTAGCCTTGGCGGAATTGGATTCGACACAGCACTATACTAATTGCTGGTCTGATACACAAACTAGTGATCCATCACGGCTTTATGTAGCTGCACACCTTATTTTCCTGGTGATCCTAAAAAATGGATAATCGCTGGATCGTTTAGCTTGTCATTGAATATAGATATCACGTTATTATTGTTCTTGTGCAGTATTGAATATATGATTCTTTCTTGACAATACCTTACAAATTAGTATCGTTTTCCTGCGAACTAGGGGAGGGAATATACCATGTTGTTGAAAGATGTTCAATGAAAGCATGTTACGGAATAACACTTTGAAAAGCGTGAAATCTTATATCAAACGAATTAAAACTTCACAAAGAAAGTTATAGTCTGTCTCCCTCCCTCCCTCAACTCTCTCTTTTTCTCTATCTCTTTCTCTCTCTGTCTCTCTCTCTCTCTGTATTTCTCTCTCTCCCTCTCTATCTCTCTGTATATATGAATCAGATCAGCGCCAGTAGGTATATATGACATTGATAAAAATCACGAACAAATAGTCAGCGGTTTTAGAGCAAATAGGGACAAAGATTATGTTTTTTGTTGGTAGATATTACATTCCATGCAGCGAAATCAGCCCACTACACTACTAAGATCATGGAAAGTTCCAGCTGCAAAGAGCTCTTCGAGATTACTAACAAGCTAATATCAAGGAACAAATCTACACCACTTCCAACTACCTTCTCTCCAGTCGACCTTCCGTACATGTTTTCAAATGCATTCCGCGATAAAGTACAAACCATTAGAGATAAATTTGACACAACAATTTCAATTGAGTCGTCGTCACCATACAGTTGGGATACAGAATTTGAGAGGCAACCATTAGCAGCATTTGAACCTGTCCCTATGGATTTCGTACGTACAGTCCTGAAGAAGAGTGCGCCAAAGTCATGTGAACTTGATCCAACTCCAACATCACTGCTGCTTGAGTGATTGCATCCAGTATTGCCTTCACTAACTGATGTTATTAATGACTCACTCTCATCCGGAGCATTCTCATCATTTTTCAAAACTGCTAATGTACAATCTGCATATCGCCCTTGCCACAGTACTGAAAGTACTCTTCTAAAAGTAGTTAATGACATTCTCTCGGCTTAGGATAGCGGAAATATTACAGTCCTCATCCTCCTTGATTTGTCTGCAGCTTTTGACGAAATAGACCATGACATACTACTTAACCGTCTCCAGCATGTATTTGGCATTCACAATACAGCCTTAATGTGGTTGAAGGCCTACTTGGTCAACAGGACACAAAATTGTCTGCAAATGGAATACATTCCAGCCCAGTTAATCTATGCTGTGGTGTTCCACAGGGGTCTGTTATTGGACCTATTATCTTCATTATTTACACTCAGCCGCTCTCAGGTGTCTTAGATCATCATTCAGTGTCTCACCAATCGTACGCTGATGACACCCAAATATACAAATCTAGCCACCCAGCTGACGTTGATGCTACCATCCAATGTGTAGAGAGGTGCATTTCTGATGTGTAATCATGGATGACATGTAACAAGCTGCAGATGAATGATGATACGACTGAGGCAATTCTGATCACAATACAAAGAATTTCTCATTCACATTCTTTACCTCAAACAATAAATATCAGCAGCACCAACATCAAATTCACACAATCAGTACGAAACCTAGGTATTACTCTGGACCGTGCTCTCACATTGCACAAACATGACATGAACATATGCAGGGCTGCATATCTTGAGCTAAGACGCATCAGCTCCATTAGCAATATCTTTCAGTTGATGCCACTAAAACACTTGTGTGTTCATTAGAACTTTGAAGATTGGACTATTGTAACTCAGTTATGTCTGGTTCATCTCAATATCTACTCCAGAAACTTTAAAAAAGTTCAAAACACAGCTGCTATGATTATAATTAGAGTACCACGATCAGAAGAGACCTCCCCGCTGCTCTGTAACCTACACTGGCTATCCATTCGGTCCAGAATCAAACACAAAATTTGTTCTCTGTGCTGCGTTTCAATGACAGACTCCAGTCCAACATACCATTCCGACCTCACCCATGTGTACACACCAGCAAGATACTTACGCTCCTCTTCTGATAATCGTATACTCATTATTCCCACTATGAAAATAGTCATATGGAAAGCCTTCTTTTGCATACCAGGGCCCAGCATCGTGGAATGAATTGCCCACTGAACTTAGACACATAGACGCTGTGATCCCATTCAAGAGTGCTATTAAAACTCAATTATTTCGACTGCAAGAACAAACTTAAAGACCTATTAATGTGTTTCCTACCTTAAATATTTTCAGCATGTTTATTATGTTTTCAAATTTCATGGTGTATGTTTTTGTAATCATATATTGTATATGTTTTTAATGTTATAGGTGTTGTCTAATGTTGTAAAGCGCTTAGAGCTTCTAAAGATTAGGCGCTATTCAAAGTCATTATTATTATTATTATTATTATTATTATTATTACTGATTATTATTATTATTATTATTATTATTATTACTGATTATTATTATTATTATTATTATTATTATTATTATCATCATTATTATTATTATTATTATTATTATTATTATTATTATACAGATTGAAAAAGCGATGAAAACTTCCAAAAACTGCATCCAACTATATAACAAATTTTATCGAGCGTTGAAGCACAGTACAAACAAAACCAGGAAGACAAACGGTTCAAAAGGGTAGCAATTTTTACATTCCTGATATTTTTGCAACAGCAAGTGCTTATACATAATGAACAGTTTAACCATTGCCGATTTAGCATTGTACTACCTTCCAACATTTTAACTGGTGTAACATTAGATCAGCCCATTATTCCATCAGCACTGTGTTATGAATCCGTGCTTTGTGGAGGTTATTATAGTTCGGGGGTGTAATAGTGTAACAGTAGGCTAGCTCCTTGTTCCAGTTGAACATTGTTTTGAACTTGTATTTTGTAATGGTTATTCCGCCCATGTTAATATTTGTGCTATGATTGTATATCGTTACTTCTCCACCCTGTATTATCCTACGATTTCCCATTAGTGTATCATCTCAAGCAGAACATATTTCTACATCTTTATTTATGGATAATTACGTCTCACAAATCCACATTCAAACTTTTTATTTCTTCCTATAATAAATATTAAATATTGTTTTCTCGTTCATCTAAGGTCATGCAAAGGGTTTTTGCCCTTCTTTATGTTGAAAATGGTGAATGATAGAGGCAGGAGCCGCAGTTGGTCATTAGAGAGTGTGCCTGAGTCTGGAGAAAAGGTGATCCTATTTTTCTGAGCGATACATCGCTTATCGTAGTGCGTCTTTGAACATTACCGCCTACTCCAGTTTCCTCAGCACTAAATAAAATAGTTTTGCTGCTGTGCTAAACAAAGAATATTAAACCAGACAAACCTTGATCATTTGTTTTTCTTTGATGAGTCAGTTGTTCAAAAAAGATGACCCGTGAAACAAACTAATAGAACAATAGTTGGTCCACATATCTCTCTGTACATATTGCCCATAGTACACGTAATATGTATATTCAAACTGTAATTCACAGTAATAAACAAATTGTGTCTTAGTAACACCGAAAATTAACCATAAAACACTTTATTTTAAGAATTAATACTTATCATACCTCATATTAATGTGCAATCATCATTTCATACCGACTTCATAAATAGGAGATCTCGGCGATATGACAATTTGTATTTACTAGTTATGACCAATCCTAACCGTGACATCAACGAAGTCCCAAAACTACAAGAATACGATACTGACAAACTATAATCCATTGAACAAGTTACAGCGTTAAGAAAACTATTGCTGCAAGTTTCTGAATGTCACTCATTATTTTCAAAATACGCAATGACTTCCCATTTGTCTTTCTAGTTAGACAACTTTTTGACGATACACAGATTTCTGAGAAAAGGCTGGCTATTAACATTTATTCAGAGACCGTTTTCAAGCCTAATAAAATCTATGAATTTTTTACCAAGTGATACTGCATACATACATACATACATACATACATACATACACACATACATGCATACATATATGCATGCATGCATACATACATACCATTATGTATATCTATATTTTCTGAATATGATTTTATTCTATTTTCATAAGTTTTATTCGTGGTCGTAAACTGTATAGAATATTTTAACTTATAAATTGTGTGCATAATTTGGCTGTGTTGAAAACACACATTGCGTAAAATCTATAAATAGTTGTTGCGTACGTGTTGACAATTAGTAATAATAATCTTACAAAGAAGAATTAAAATTGCGTCAATGGTGTAGTTGCTCAGGGACTGATGGCATATGAAAGATTCAAGAAGACTTATGTGGATTATCCATTGGTTGGGTGAGGTCATGTTAATACTGTCACAGGATTAGGCAAAAAAAATAATTTGGTTTTGTCTCAGAACTATTTGACTATTTTTCGTCGTACATGCGTACAACGTTATCTAGGGTGAATAGGTGTTTTTCCAGGTAAGCGACTGTATTAATATGTACCTCGCCGGAAATTACTTGCGACGAAGGGACATTAATAACATGATATGCACGGGTATTTTACCGTGACTTTTGCTCAATCTCCTATGGATTTAAGTAAGATAAATTTCTAAAATCGACACTGGTCGTTTTGGATCACGTCAAGGTGTGTACGCTCTCCATTGTTCTCCAGCCATGGGGGTAAGTGTTAAATTTACATTTCATTTGATATGCGAAGCTTATTCGGTTTGTAATGTCTTATCGCGTAATAATGCATTTATTACAACGCAGATTTGAACTTTGATTTACAAGTCACTATTAGAGGTTAATGTATTAGCATATATCTAGAGATTTTACAGAAACTATTATTATGACCAGTTTGGTTTTATTGTAGCTGATTGTGACTGTCGCTCTGATTGTGACTGTGACTAAGACTAGAGCTGACTAGAGTTTGCTAGACGTGACTAGAGCTATCTGAAGCTGTTTAGAGCTGTCTGGAGTTTCCAGAGTATTTAAAGCTGCGTGCTGTCGATACGTATGTATGTATGTACGTATGTCTGTGTCACGGACGTAGACGTAGCTAATTCAAAAGGGTGCTGTATGCTGTCTGTACGTGTATACGTATGACATTACATGTGGTGGATCCATAAAGGGTGCGATCGGCCGATAAGAGTGTGGGAGCCAACCCAAGGAATCGTGCGACTGAACAAGGGATCTAGAAGCATACGTTTGGTTCAATTGTTGTTTCAATTGCATAGTTGTGTTCATAAGATTATTTTGAATCTTAGTTGTGTTCATAAGATTATTTTGAATCTTAGTTGTGTTCATAAGATTATTTTGAATCTTAGTTGTGTTCATAAGATTATTTTGAATCTTAGTTGTGTTCATAAGATTATTTTGAATCTTAGTTGTGTTCATAAGATTATTTTGAATCTTAGTTGTATTCACAAGATTATTTTGAATCTTAGTTTTTTTTCAAGAGATTATGTAAATCTCTTTTATAGTTTATAACAATATTTGGAAACACAATTGAATATCATAAGATTAGTTTGAACCTTAATCGGAGTGCATATTTGAGATTATGTAAATCTCTCTTGTAGTGTTTAATACTGTTTGAATCGTATCTGCAGTCCATGAGGTTTCTTGGATCTGTACTTCATATTGATTTCATATTTTTGGGTTTATTTTCAATGAGTGGATGTTGTGTAGAGTGATATGGTCAATCGTATGTTGAGAGCGTGAGAGAATCATTGTATTTTTACATCATATATTTTTCTTTATTAATTCATTTCATGCATTTCCGTCTTGCTCACGTTGTGTTTGTCTTATTCATTTAGTCCAGAAACCCACTCGGTTTCTATTCTGCGACAAATATAGCACGTCGTGACTTAGTACATCGTAAATCAATAGTGCATGTTGTCAGATGAGGTCCACTGCGAAATACAGTTGCAATTTAGGTTGCAAAGAAGGAGAAAATGAAGCATTCAGTTTCATTCCGATTCCTTGAATCATTCTCATTTTAGTGTTCCTGATGTAAGTTTGCAGACGTATTTTAGATCATTTTCGAGAGGAAACAACATTTGTTTGGACTGTTTAGTGGTGATAGAAAGTGCTCACTATTTGGAAAATAACATTCTGGAACTGTTATAAATTATTCAAAATAATTCTGGACAACGCCATCTTGACAACGCAATGGTTCTTGACGGACCAGTACATTTCCGGTACTGAAATTATATGGGTCATTTCATTCGTTTAAGATTTTCAAATATTTATATAAGGACACATTTGGATTCACTTCCATATACGCTAAGTTCCTCTCACATTTTTATCTATCCTTTTACTCAATAAATTGTTTGTTGAGTTTTCCAAAATGTTTAGGTTTTACTTCTTTTCTGTTACTTAGGTTTGGGATCATAGACTCGTAACAGAACGTTGGGGGCCTGTCTGGGATAAGAATCTCAGAGAAATTGAAATTATTTTGAAAGTTCAATTCATTCTATTTCGTAATTTTCTTAGTACCCTATCTTTTTATTTCACAGTGAAACCAGCAAGCTTTCATAATGCCAGCTAAAGTGAAGAACTTTATTTGAAATCCCAGCCAAGAACGGTAAGAGTCCTTGAAAAAGCACGAGTCGCTTCAACTTGGCAGACAATATGATCTTTCAGAGGCACAACAATGTTTCTTAAAACAAGAAATAAAGACAGGTTGGCTCAATATTTGGTAAAAAATAATATTTTTGATAAACGTTCTTTGAGTTTGATTATTAAGTCCGAATCTTGCTTTCATTTTCAAGGTTTGGAATTGAAATTAAAATACAAGAATGAAATGAAGTTAGGAAAGCCTGAACTTGAAAAAGAGGAAAAAGAGAAGCAATTACAAATACAAAACGAAGAAAAAAATGGAATCGAAAATAAAATTTCATGAAAACGAAAGAGCTATGTAAATGCAAGAAAAATAAAGAGAACGGCAAATGCAGATACAAAAAAGAAGGAAGATGAATGCAAATGAAATTGCAAATTCAAAACGAAGAAAAGGAAAAGAAACAGCAGCAAATGCAGATACAAAAGAAGACAAAGAGCTGCAAATGAAATTACAATATCAAAAAGAATCGAAAGAGATGGAAATGCATGTAAAATTAATAGAAATATAAATTGCAAGTAAAAAGCATTACACGCATTAAAAATCAGCATTTGATGTCACGAGAATATTAGATTGTATTCTTTTTAATGAAAAAGATGCACATCAGTATTTGTCGCTTTTTAAAAAATAGCAGAAATTTAATTCCAACCAGCCAAACCCATGTCGAGTTTGCTAGGGAAAAAGAACAATTATATGCACCTAAAACAATTGAAAAAATTATGACAAATTTAAACAACTCAGATTAGTGGTAGATTTCAAGAACTGCGTTCATATTGACGTCCAAATTTACCTTGATAAATATAACATTGATACTTTAGAAGACGTTGCTCGTGCAGATGACGAGTATTCCTTTGGTCACAAAGTTTAATTCGTCAATAAACCTTCCTCTCAGCAAATGGTTAGTTTGAAACCAAATCAGTTTCAATGAAATACTTAACCAATTTCAATCTCGCGCAACTAATTGGAATCCAAAATCTGATAAGACTAATCAGAAATCCTTATCTCTTCATATGTTCACTTGCTTCAAGAGAATGGTACACGTTATTTCTGATTTTATTAAGTTAAAAAATAGGCAACAGAATAAAGACAGATCAGTTCCAAATGTTCTTGTTACAGGTCAAGTCAAAAGCTTGGTTATACATTGGAAACAATACATGTATGGGCTCAAACAAACCCCAATCTCAGTCTGATTCTATTATGGAAAATTATTAACCATTCATGTCGAAGGGTTCTATATCACTTATTAGTGAGTCCACCAATCCTATCTCAATCAAGATATTAAGAGGCACATGAGCTTCTAAGAGTTTGTTATTGACAGGTAACTTGCCTTTGTCTGAGAAGTCATCTTCTTCTCAAACTGTTCTTGCTCAGGGAGCAGAGTGAGGTTTTAAATAAATACCTCTCCATAATGTTAATTTAATCTCAGACTAAGTTTAAATTCCAGCCACTGTTGGCGCTATGAATTCTTTACCCATTCAGAGTGTTCATTTATTTCTAAACAATGACTTAGCTGGAGATATGGTTGTAGTTATTCTACTTGCAACTGACAAACTTTGTTGGAACTAAAAGGTTGATCTTAAAATCCATGATTTCTACCCCGCTTGTACACTTACCAGAGCTATGATAAAAGGGCTCATGAGAATGAAGTTGATCAGGCAACTAAACTTTTGGATGACATATGTGTTGTTTAGACATTTGATGAGGTGACTTTTGCTCCTGTTAATGACAAACCAAAAGGTATTGATCATTATGATTCTCTTTCAACAGCACATTCTATAATGTCTAATCCGGGTCACACACGACAATCACTTGTCGTAGAACAGGAAATAGATCCCGAGGAGCCCGTTTGTTTCAGGGTGCTATTAGCGAACTTGACTTCGCAAAGGTACCAACATGATATTTTTTTTTTCAAATGGGGTCCTTATGAGAAAATGGAGACCACCCGATACACTCTCCGATGATGAGTGGTCTGTTAGCTATGAAGTTGTGATACCTAAGTCATGTAGACAGGAACTTCTAAGTTTTGCCCATGAAACTCCCTTGGCCGGTCGTCTGATAGTCAATTAAATCTACCACAATATATTGCATCATTTCTACTAACCTGAAATTAAGAGCGATGTTTCTAACTATTCTAGATCTTGTCACATTTGTCAAATGGTAGGAAAACCAAACCATAAGATACCTAAAGCTAGTTTATAACAAATTCCAGCCTTTGTTGAACCATTTAGTAGAATAATGGTAGATTCTTTAGGTCCTTTACCGAAAACCAAGTCAGGCAAAAAATATTTGTTGACTATTATGTGTGCTTTACCAATGTTTCCAGAGGCAACTACTTTACGAAATATTAAGACTAAAGCTATAGTCAAAGCCTTAATTAAATTCTTGACAATTTTTAACCTTGTTAAGTCCGACCAATGTGACCAAAGTTCTACTGTCAGGAATCTTCCAAAAAGTATTGTATAAATTATGTATTCAACAGTTCAAGTCCTCTACGTGACACCCTAAAAGCCAAGGGGCATTGGAAAGATTTCATCAGACTTTAAAGAATATGATTAGGTCATATTGCTTTGATACCAAAAAAAGATTGGGATCAAGGTGTTCACCTCCTGTTGTTTGCTGTTAGGGAATTGGTTCAAGAGTCCCTTGGATTTAATCATTTGCAGTCGAAATAAGTGGGTTTTTAGAGCATTCTTGAATGTGATCACTGTGCCTTTGTGTCTCAGTTCAGTGGGCCCTGATATGCAAAAGAACGCTGTCCATATGACTTTGTTTTCATAGTGGGAATAATGCGTATACGATTGTCAGAAGAGGAGCGTAAGTATCTTGCTGGTGTGGACACATGGGTGAGGTCGGATAGGTATGTTGGACTAGAGTCCATCAGTGAAACGAGGCACAGAGAACAAATTTTGTGTTTGATTCTGGATCGAATGGATAGCCAGTGTTGGGTAAAGAGCAGCGGGGAGGTGTGCTCTGATCGAAGTACTCTAAGTATGATCCGAGCTGCTGTGTTTTGAACGTTTTAAGTTTTTAGAGTAGATATTGTACTAATGAACACACAAGTGTTTTAGTGGCATCAACTGAAAGATATTTGCGAATGGAGCTAGCAGCAGAGAGGGCGAACAGACCCAATAATTCCGACCAAAAAAATAAACAAAAATAAAATCATCTCGTAGAAAGGTCCAGATTTTTGCAAATAAACGTTTCCTGGGAGGTTTTTATTTTTGTTGAAACCAATCCCATCAATAAAACCCTAGTTCGAAAAGATAGCTGAAAAATAAAGTACTCTACGTGTTTATTTATTTTTTGTTTAATTTCCACGGACGACCAATATTGGTAGGCGCCCTCTCTGCTGATATTAATTAAAAAATTGTTATATCAAAATAATGGTAAATCCGGAATCTCATACTGCAAGAATAGCACGAGAACGATTAGAAGCAATTAAAAAATTTCATCCTGTCAGAGACTCATTTAGATAAAACTTGCAAGTACAGCAAGAAGCACAAGTTGGGTATGAAGAGGACACTAAAAAACTGTTTAAACCCGTCACTGCTGCTACTGAGAAAGCTTCAGCGGTTGTTGAAAAAACTATATGGGGGGATATTGCGGAGGAAGATGAAAAGAGGAAAAAGGGTATTTTTCCGGTATTAGAACAAACTGCGGCACAAGCTGAAAAAATAGCAAGAAGAACTAAACAGACAAAGAAGATATTACGAGATCTTCCAGCTGATATACCTGCGGCTCAGCCTCCACCTGCTGATGAAGAAATACTTAAAGATATTGGAAAACTTTATACTGAAGTCACCGGCGTGAAGAAAGAACATACACCTGAACCCTTGCCAGTAAAAGAAAATATAAAATTAATTGCAAATTTCAAAGAAGGGGTTGTTGAAGAAATTAGAAATACTGAAAGAGAAAAATTACCTGAAAAAATATTAGATTATATATCTGACAAATCTGGTATTTTAAACCCCCGTCATGAAAAAGTAAATAATAAAAATCTTGTTAAATGGATATATCGCATATATGCAAACAAACAACAATCTAGAAATGATGATTTGAAATACAACGCTCTTCGTGAAGAAGTAGAAATACTTCATAGAGAGAGAATAAGACAACAAAAACAAGAAGAATTCTCCCAGTATCAGCTTCCTCCACCTCTGCAACGAAGAGAACAAGAACAATCTTCTCCACCTCTGCGACAAATAGAACAACAACAATCTTCTCCACCTCTGCAACAAACAGAACAACAACAGTCTTCTTCGTCGAAACTTAAAGAAAAGTATCTTAAAAAAGCAAGATCACCCTTAAGACTATTTAAGAAAACAGGAGAAGAAGGAGCTACTGGCAGTGGTCTGGGAAATAATTTTATTTGTCCTGATAATATTATTAATGATGTGTCACGGTTAGAAGTTCTTATAGGAGGAAAACGTGCCGGAAATAATTCACCAGAAATAATTAATGAAGCATCTGATATTTGTCGACGATTATTTCAAGGTGGTATCATGGATATCGGCGTTTACCGAGAACTTATCGATGAACTTGTTGATGACTAGTTGTTGGATAAATAACAAATAAAATAAGATGGTCATACATAATGATCATCGTAAATCTGTACAGGTCAGAGCAGTAAACTCGCGATTACCAACATATAGAGCAATTTACTGAGATGGACTTGGTGAAGTTGTACGGGGATTATTTACAAGGATAGCTCCTAAAGTAGAGCCTGTTGCGAAACAATTATCGATGAAAGCTACTGATATTGTTCGTGATAAAGCTCCTGGAGCAATTGTTAATGTTGCTGGTAAGGCGTTCTCGGCAATCAAAGAAAGACTAGCACGATTATTGCGACGAAAATCACAAACACCAGTAAAATTACCAAGTACTGAAATTATGCCTGCAGATGTCAGTAAAATAATAAATCAGGCTGCAAATCAAAAACTAGCGGCGTTAGCAGGTGAATCAGGGAATAATATTTCAAGTCTGATATCAGGAAGTGGAATTTCCCGAACGCGGTAATCAACGTGTTAAACGGAAAATAATTATAATAAATGTTCACGCGTATATCAGACTCAGCATTTGACATGGAAGCACCTGTGCTTAAAGATGAATCTGTGCGTGATTATCAGTTTTATTCTTATGACGCACGAATACCAGATCAACGTGGAAGAAATGAACTACAAGTTCATGACACAAGTAGATACTTTTTACCTGCTGAGGCGTTTCTTGAGGTAGAAGGTACAATTGTAAAAAAGGATAATACTAATTACGCAAATGCAGTAAAAGTTGGTTTTGTCAACAACGGGATCATGGCACTGTTTGCTAGCGCCACTTATATGATCGATGGAAAAAATATCGAATCGATTCAGAAAGATGTAGACGTTGCTACAACAATACTTGGTCTAGCAAGATATTCTGATGATTATACAAGATCAGCAGGTCCCACAATGATGTTTGTGAAAGATAATTCTGATCACCCTGAAAGTGATCAATATACAACAGGACGACCAAAAAATCATGCCAATAACGCTGATGCTGATGTGGAGTCGGTGGTTAAAAGTGTTAATGATATTTTCAACTTGGGATTTGCAGCGCGCAGAAATATGTTGCTAGAAAACAATAGAAGATTTTCGTCTGCAATTCCACTATCGCATATTTTTGGATTTTGCAGAAATGTTAGAAAGGTTATTTTTGGAGCTAGACACACGGTTGTTCTTGTGCGAAAAGGTGATGATAACGATGCTCTGTGGAGACTTGGTGATGATGCTGGTAAAGTAATATTATCGAAACTTTCACTGTGGATGCCGGTAATGACTCCAACGATCGCAGAAGAACAGAAATTAATTTCTTTCATGGACACTGGTGGTAAATCCTTGTTGTCATAATTAGCAACAAGTACAGATAGTATGCTAACTAACGTTAACGGTCAGTTTACATGGCATATAGCATCACAACAAGGTGTTTCTGCACCGCGACATATTTTTATTGCGTTTCAGAACTATGATCGTTTAGGTTCACAATTTCACTCTCATATGATATTTGATAAACTAGGTATTACAGATATTTCCTTACGGATATGCGGACAGCAAGAACCAACAGAGAATATACAACTAAATTATGAACAAAATAGTATAGGACGTCTATATCATCGTTTAATGTCATTCATGGGACGTGATCAAAATGTTGATACTGGGTTACAAATATCACAATTAGATTTTAAAAAACTATATCCAATTTATTATTTTTCACTGGAGTATCTTGATCTATCAAAACAATCTGTCGTTGATATACATCTTAAAGCAACATTAAATACAGGTGGTGCTAATTATAGAGCAATCGCGGTCATACTCAGCGACAAAGCCATGTTACTTGAAGGTGGTAGTTGTCGAATGAGAGTCGTTGATGCACCAGTGGAAAATATTTAATCATGTTATTTAGAAAAATATATTTTATATAAAAATGTCGTATGGTCATGTTAATGTTACCCTGACTCCTGGTCAGGTCAAAAAGCTTCAATCAAAAACCGCCAACAAATGTGGAACTAAAATATCACTAAAACGACATCACATTGGCGGTGGTCCAAACAAATTATCGTTGACAAATAATCAGATTAAACATTTCAATAAAGCCCTAGAATCAAAAACTTGAGTTCAATTACATCTTTCTCCGAGCGCTATAAAAGATATGATTAAAATAGGTGGATTTTTCCCAATATTAGCTGCAATACCAGCACTACTTGCAGCAAAAGCTGCTGCGTTACCTGCGATAGCCGCAGCTGCTGCACCGGCGTTAGCAAAAGCTGATGCGTTAGGTGCTGCTGGAGCGGCCGGTAAAAAAGTTTTCGAAAAAATTACTGGTGGACAATACAGCAAAAAAAAGGGACGCGGTCTAAGATTACCAGGATCTCGTTGGGGAAGATGTCTGAGGCTTCCACGTTAGACGTTCCAGCATCAAATTTTGATTTACTTGATGTTGCTAAAAAGTTAAGAATAGAACACTTTAGAGGTGTTTTTATGCGAGATCAATTGCCGGACCGACCAAACAAACTCGAAACAGGTATTATTAATCTAGACTCGAATTCAGGACCCGGTACTCATTGGGTATCATACGCGATTGATCCACGTGGAATTGTTTATTTTGATTCATACGGGTTAGCTCCATCCGTTGAATTTATCAAGTACGTCGCACCACTCCACGCAAGAACCTCTGGTTCAAAAGTTTGGTATTCAACGCTACCCACACAAACAATGACAGATCCGCCAATATGTGGCCGTGAAGTAATTAATGTACTTAACGCTATATCAAAATCATCCAAACCGCCACATAAAGTCGTGCATGATTATACAAGCAACCGCTTCGTTGCGCGTAAAGCGTTTTAAACAACAGGTCTTATTATAATGGTTGATATTTACGGAAGAAGATCCTCACTCGTTGAGAAAAAACTCGGCGACGTTCATCTGTCGAAGTACGCAACTAAAGATGAACTTCCTGATATCATGAATCTTGCTGAAGTTGACCCAGATGAGGTTGTTATTTTTCAGGATCGATATGGTAAACTAAACACGAGCAACATCAGATGGAATGATACAGTTCGACGAGTACTCGGTGCAGTTACGGATAATATTCCTATATTTACTGACAGCGGCAAAATCAGGGATTCAAGTATATGGTTTACAACCATCAGAAATGAAATTGCAAGAAGCGTTGCAAATCGTGTGAGAAACACCGGCGACACAATGACGAGTGAACTCAGCATGAACGGAAATAAAGTAGTAGTTTTAAGAGATCCAACATCCGACGAAGACGCAGCAACAAAAAAATACGTCGACACCGTAGATGGTAAACTATCCACGTTGCGGACTGAGTATGACGTTCATGTAAGTGCTTTTGCAAGATTTCGCAGAAACCATCAAAAAACCGCAGAAGAATTCTTCGGCACTCCGCACACCATTGACATGAAACTCATTGATATCAAAACTAACCTAGACACGATCAAACGAACACAGCAAGACATCGTAGCGGGGATTCCTGAGATCGTTAATAAAACCAATTTGATTAAAATTCCAGCTGGAATAACTCCCGGACATATCACAAACATCGTATAAACAGTATCATCGGGATTTGCAACGTGGTCGCAGCAAAATGAAACTATCAAATATACCGCAACAGTCACTGGCGTGTACAGGTTGTCTGTGTTTAGTGCTGCAAAATTTGAAATATTTACAAGCTATCCATGGCGTCATTCAACGGATAGGTTTTCCGGGGTTGTATCTGTTATATTAAATAGCAGAACCGAAGAAATATTTATTTTGGAAGCAGCTGATAAGAAATTAACCACAACATCTTACTGGTGGTGTTTGGAATTTGTAGCTGAAACACCTCAATTGGTTACTGCATAAAAATATATGGATGGTGCACAGTACAGGTACAATCAAGCGCGTGAAAGGCAGGCAGCATTAAAAGATCGAGTCGAACAGTATACAGTAAAAGTAAAAAAATATCGACGACGATTAGTTATCGAGACGTGATTGTTTATTCAGTATCCGCTGTTGTTGCTGGAACGGGTGTTATATTATCAGCGGTGACAATGATGGCACCAGTAGCTGTAACTATTTGTATTTCAGCAGCAACAACTATTGCAGGTGTGTTTAATATCATCGCAAAAAAAATTTGTACTTGCACGAACGAAAAATTATCCGATTACATAATAAAATTACACAAAGCGACGGTAGCATACTCGAAATTATCCTCGTTGTTATCAGCGAGTCTCAGTGATGGAATTATATCTGATTTCGAGTTTTCAATGATGACTAAAATATATCATGAAGGTATCGGTATTAAAGATACAAGTATTAATAATGACAGAATTACTCCAGCAGATTGTGACTAATACAACTCCACCAAAGATAACGATGATCTCGGTAAGTTCAACTAATCCTGAATTTAGTATTAACTTTCCTACTGCAATTCCAGTAAAGGAAATAGCATTAGCTCCCTTACGGGTATATTACAGCTGGCCAAATATCAGATCAAAATCATTTAATGGTATACAAGCAAATAATTTGCTTGTATTTGCTAACAAGAACAAACCAGATGGTACTCCTGACTGGATAGATGTTGGAATACCCACTGGTAGTTATGAGATCGAACAAATCAATGAGGAATTTCAACGTAGAATAAAATCAATAACCGGAAAAGAAGCAAAAATATCAATTAACGTTCATGAGCCGACGTTGTCCTCGACGGTTGAGATACATTCTCCTGATTACGTCGTTGATATTTATCAATCCACGATCAAATCCATACTAGGTTGGCCTGAAATTCCCCCGGTGTATGAAGGACCACCAGAACCGAAAAAATCTGATAAAGTCAGAGATGGACAATCATATCACGAAATTGATATAGTGCATAAAAAAATATTAATTGATATAAAAAATTCAAAAGCTGGTGATACGTTTTTTAATTCCCCTGATAGAGATGTATTTTCTTGTACATTTTTGTCTGAAAGAACAGAATTCAGAGTAGTTGCCCTAGCTGCTTATATTAGCACAATTGAACTTACTAAAATATTTACAGAAATTAATAAACAGCATAAACAACAACTAGAGCAACTACAAATATTAAATCAACTTGTATCCGACATAGAATGTCTTAACCAGCGATTAATTAATGCAGTAATTAATGCTAAAGCAGACCACCATGGCAAAAAGAAGTTTTTAGACAAGTATAAAATAAAGGAAGCTGACCTACCAAATTTTAAATTCTCCGGATATAACGCGAATGAACTAAAAAAATCTGTCAATGATGTCATTGATGAGAAATTTCCTGAAATACTCGATGCGTGAGAAAACTAGCACCACCTCCAATTGTTCTAAGATACAATAACGATCCACATGGCGGCGGCAGGCACGTATCTCCGGGAATCGTTGATATAACCAGCACGATCGTGGTCAATCTGGTTTGTGACGTGGTTGATGGCAGCTATCAAATAGATCTCGGAAAATCAAATCAGGCTCAACAAGGATATATTTTATATACATTTACACCACAAGTTTCCCCTGGAAGTTTAATCGTGCAAGAACCAACTAATCCTGTGTACCTGCTGTGTCACAATAATATGTTAACACGAATAAATTTTAAGCTCACAGACCACCTTAATCGCTTAATTGACATACGTGGAGAAGAGCTTGTGATAAAACTGTATGTGAAATATTAATTAATCAAGTAAATATTATATAATGTACCAGCACGTGAGGGTTTTTATACATGACAAAGAAGTACTTGAAAACGCCATCAGAACAGTGTTTTCACAAAACACAGAATAATTTAACGTTAATTTAGTTATTGATGAATACGGAAGTGAGGATTTCTTATTAACACAAGAACAGCCAGATGAGCTCCGTCAAAAACGTGTTATCGAGATCATTTGTAGCAGAGATCAGATTCTAAATTATGCACACTCCTGTATTAAAGTCGATTAACTTAAAAAAATAATATTTCAGAATAAATCAAAACAAGGGGGGATCAGAAATATTTTATTTTATCAGAAATATTTAATTTTATCAGAATTATTTTATTTTATCAGAAATATTTTATTTTATTCTTCAGAAATATTTTATTTTATCAGAAATATTTTTTTTCTGAATTTCAGTGAAAAATCAACAAATTTCGTGTTTTTAGAGGGGCATTTTACCCATCTTGGGTGATTTTGTCTATTAGATCGTCGGGTAAAGTTGGCTGATTCTCTAATTGATTTTAATTGAATAAAATATAAAAACCAGTAAATCAGTAAAAAATTACATATTTTTTGAGCTAATTTTACTGACATTTGAGCTATTTTTACTGATATTTGAGCTAATTTTACTGATTTTTTTTCCTAATTTTTACCGATATTTATTGATTTTCATATTTTATTCAATTAAATCAATTAGAGAATCAGGCAACTTTACCCGACGATCTATAAGGCAATTCACTGAAATTCAGAAAATAAAATAAAATATTCAGAATAAATAATAATAAATCTGACTACCAACTAACCGATCAGAGTCATAAATTTGATCATTTTACATAAATCTGAGTACAACCTAACCCATCAGTCATAAATTTGATTGGTTTGTATGATTCTGAGTACCAACTAACCCATCAAATTCAGAATAAATAAATACCTATTCAGAATAAATAATAATAATTCAGAATAAATAAATAATAAATCAGAATACATAATAATAATTCAGAATAAAAAATAATAATTCAGAATAAATAATAATAATTCAGAAAATATAATAATAATTCAGAATAAATAATAATAATTCAGAAAAAATAATAATAATTCAGAAAAAATAATAAATCTGAGTACCAAGTAACCCATCAGAGTCATAAATTTGATCATTTTACAAAAATCTGAGTATCAACTAATCCATCAAAATTATGAACTTGACTGGTCTGCATGATTCTGAGTACCAACTAGCCCATCAAAATTATGAATTTGCATGATTCTGAGTACCAACTAGCCCATCAAAATTATGAATCTGCATGATTCTGAGTACCAACTAGCAAATCAAAATTATGAATTTGTATGATTCTGAGTACCAACTAGCCCATCAATTTCAGGAAAAATAAAATATTTCAGAAAAAATAAAATATTTCAGAATAAATAAATATAATCTCAGAATAAATATAATCTCAGAATAAATATAATCTCAGAATAAATATAATGTTTCAGAATAAATGTAATCTCAGAAAAAATATATTTCAGAATAAATATAATCTCAGAAAAAAATATTTCAGAATAAATATAATCTCAGAATAAATATAATATTTCAGAATAAATATAATCTCAGAATATATATATTTTTTCAGAATAAATATGATCTCAGAATAAATATAATCTCAGAATAAATATAATCTCAGAAAAAATAAAATATTTCAGAAAAAATAAAATATTTCAGAATAAAATAAAATATTTCAGAATAAATAAAATATTTCAGAATAAATATATAATAATTCAGACAGGGTTGCTTTGGTCGTTACTTGTTGACATAATTTTTCTTAAGTATCTTATGCGGGTACTGATTGTTTTTTTCGTTTCGTACACGCTGGATAATCCCGATCTGACCTTTTCTACTGCGACAGAAAGAGGAATAAATTCATTTACTTGATAATCGCTCACGATAGCTAGTGACTGAAACATAGCTGCCTGAATCCGCTTTATGAACTTATATTGAGTAGAGAGAACATACTTATTTTCATTTTTAAGTTCTTCTAAGTTTCAAAATCAGATATTATTTTTTCAAGATTTAGTTCATCAGATATATTAATTCCGTTTTCTTCTAGTTTTTTAATAGCAGAAATAATGTCTTTGATATTTTCATGGTTCATTATATAATATATAAATATTTAAAATAAAAAAATTATCCCTATAGAACCCCAATCGAGTGTTTACCGAGTTCGTCGGGATGTTTCAAGGACGGCACAACACGTAGTATTTACATATTTACAGAGTCATTAAACTCGCAGATTGCCACCGCATTCTACTAAGTTTAGAGGATACACAAAACACAACATATATTTACAACCCAGAACTCGTAGCTTGCCACCGCATTCTACCAAGTTCAACGGGCACAGCACAAACATACAATGAATGAAATCTTAATTAAGGACAGCACAACCCAGATCTCGTAGCTTGCCACCGCATTCTACCAAGTTCAAGGGGCACACGGAACATATAAAGACAGTACAACCCCAAAACTCCTAGCCTGCCACCGCAGCCTAGCAAGTTTAGAGGCGGCCCCATAACTCCTAGTCTGCCACCGCAGACTAGCAAGTTTAGAGGCAAAAACATAACGTACAAGGCCAGTATATATAGTGGAGGAACCCGGAAAAACCCATAATTGGGGGATTTTTCTTGGGTTTTTCCCCATGATCAAAATGACAAATGTATCTTTGCAACGGATCTACTATTATACAATGTAACTCAGTTATTTTTTTCTGTTTGTAAGTTAGAAACCATGAATATCTTTCTACGAGTATGAATTAACGACGTAGATGGTTAATAATAAATAGCAAATTTGAAATAGATGTGTTACAGCAATTTTCCGCTTACGATCGTGAGCACGGTCAATGGGAAGCAACTCAATTACATGAATATGCTCAACGAAGTTATCCCCCTTCTTCAGGTAAGTAGTCTGCTCGTATACTATAGACTCAGATATTAAATAAATAGAATTCGATGTAGTGATGATAATTATTGATATTGGAAGGTGATTTTCTGCTTATATTTTTTTGAGAAAGAGGTTTTATATATATTTTCGGCTACTTTTTGTACTGAATATGAGTGAATATCAAAATATTTCGCAGCAGAACATATCGAACGAAATATAATTACTTCGCCAGTTTCTGTGTTTGTAGAATTTACCGCTCTTCTAGAAACTGTCTTACATCTTCCAGTATTACCACATGCAGAGTTCTCGCTTTGTGTGACAACTCGAAGGTTGGATAAACTATTATTTTGAGGATCCCCGTCAATATGATCAATAACAAGACCGTCATTGATCACACCAAAGAAGCATTCGTGGATGAAACGATGACAGAAATAATGTTTCTTTCCTCCAGCGTTGAACCTTAGATAACCAGTATTATTAACAACACCAATTGGTCTCTTCAACCTACAGTGTCTGATGACACCATTAATATTTGATTCATACTTTGTTATGTCAGGATGTGGGACAAATATATTTTGCTCCATTTATGCAATAATATTATTTGTTTAAATCATTGTTTGTCTGAAATCTTGATATATAATCCTCCACGGATTTTATAGCGTTTTCACTATAATTATTTTTTTGTCATGATATCTTTTAAGTTCTCTGAACCGTTTCCCATCGCACTTTCCACATAATTCTGTTTTTCCTCGCACCCCAACACCACATCGCAGACATGGTATTGGTCCTAGACTTCTTCGCCGTATATTTTGTCAGTGCATCCAACAAAAATCCTTTCTGCAGGATTTATTGCATCGATTAACTGAACCGATCATCAACCATCTGCATTGAGACATTGTATATATAATATTTTTTATTTAAATATTTCTTTCAATTATATAAACAAGTTTGAGAGATTATCCCAAACTAGGCCTTCTAAATATAAATTTAATCTCGACAGATTATCTTCTGACTTACCAGTATGAGATCTGGTTGATCCGAAAAATAAAAGTTTGATCTCGAAAATTCATGACGCGAAGAAAGAATTTTACACAGATGGTGCATCTCATGTATGGTCAACGTTCAAGATTATACGCAATACTGTCAAGGACGCCACAATAAATGACAAGCGAGCGGCAACTATCATTAACTACATCACTGAATACGAAGGTAATCAAAAATATTTCTTTAGAGTAAAATTTATTGTAATAACAGAAACAGGTTGTTGGATTATCCGTGACAAATATGATCCTGTCCTTGGTAATAATAAAATCGCCATATTAAGTAAAAATTCCAGACCGGGTCTATTGACGGGTATTGACAAACCGTATTATGAGCGAGCGTATCCTGTAACAGCAGTTATTTATGGAATCGATGAGATAAATAAAAAACCCAACGTTGATAAACTGGCACCCATGAAATTTTCAAGGTTAAATTGTGTAGCCGAACGAGTAATGGAACACTTTACAAACGCGATGCGTGGAAACTGATTAACTGATTTAAGACGTGAAAAAATAAACTCGTGGGCTGATTCAGTCAAGGATACCGGTGCTACAATAAAAGATGTTGCTGAGTTAGGAAAAATGTTAAAATTTCCAATAACCGTAGCGACAATAACGGGAGAAGTACTGTACGAATCGAAAGATAAATCGAAAGGATCTCCAATAAATATTATTGATCATAACGCGCACGCATGGACCAGCGCAGTAACAATGTTTCCACGTGTTTGTTATACCGAATGGTGAAATATATCGATCAGAATACCTCCACGACGAGATGAAAAATCTCACGGAGAAGTTTTCAGAGTGCAAACACGCGGAAAATACTGACAAATTACTAACTAATTGTTTTACCGTTCCATCTGTTGCGGCTCATTTCGCTAGAGAAAAAATTCATGGAAACCAACACGATTTGATTTAATCGAGGACGTACGCGCAAGTTGCGTTGAATACGGACACGGTGCATTATGGAATACCAAATATAATTACAATGATGTCATTTCGGTTGATATGGTTGCATGTTATCCAGGAAGTTTTCTAGGATACGGAGATTGTTCTGTGTACTTTAAAAGATTTGGTCACCCTACAAATCAGATGACGCGAGTGGCAATTAATGGACCATTACCTGATTTTGATCTGACTGGATTCGCTTGTGTTGAATCATTCGAGTTTAACGAAAATCTTCACCAAATTTGTTATGTTTGGTTTGGCAGACATTTTTGTGAAAAACGTTGGGAGCCTATAGTTTTATTACGATATATGCTAGATTATGCGATACTGACATCGTTGGTGGTTAGTGAGGCAATTATATCATATCATGCGCAGACCGAAGTTTGGTTGCCCATGCCAGATTCTATCAATCTCGATGAAGTTATTAGCGAGTTTAAGGAAAAATGTCCTGATGTTTCCGAAGATAATATTATCAAAGAAGCTCCTAAAATTCTCGAGATTAAACTCAAAACCGCAAAAGATCTGGGTAGAAAAAATATAGGTAAATTTACTCAAGGTGGTGCATATGATCATAAAAGACATCACACACGATTAATTCTAGATGATGCCGAGTACGATTTTATAATCGCTGATACAACAGTGAAAAATATATTTGTAAATCGAGAAAGTGTTTATTTATCCGACGGAACAAAATTGGGTACGATCGTTAGTTACATAAATGACGTCTCCCCACAGTATACTCATCTAAGATCTTCTATGTTGGCTTATGTTTCAATAAATTTATTATCGATGATTAATAGATTTCCTGAGACCGCAGTCAGAGTCGCAACAGTCGTTTTATATTTCGAGTAAATATTTAGAATCTGTTATGAAATTTACAAGTAATGATGAACGATGGGGTTCGTGGAGAATAAAAAAGGAAATATTACACAATTATACAGAATCAGCAGATGTTCCAATGAAAGATTTTTATCGTAAGTGTAATAAAATATCAGAAATGTCGAAAGCGCCGTCCGGTGAGTGATCCAATAACTGGATACAAGACAGTATATCTCAATGGATCTGGTGGATGCGGCAAAACGGCTCGAGCAATTAATGTTTTTAGAAATTCAGATATGATCGTGCTGACACCCACACTTAGACTTGCACGCGAGATGAAACAACGGCAAGTACAATCGTGCACGCATCATAGTTTCTTTCGGTGGCGCGGGCATACATGGACTCCTGAACGAATGGGAGAAAAATATATACCTAAGATAATTATTTGGGACGAGATATGCACGGTGTCGCTGGATACATTAAAAATGTTTCTTGATTGGTTGCTGACGAAAAATACCGCTATAATAGTGTGTGGCGATCATGGTCAACCGCCGCCTTTTGTTGGACCATCTCCACATGATTGGATAAAAAAATTTCGTTGATTATTACGAAGAAATAGATGATGATCATAGAGCTCTCGATGCAAATTTAAAGGAGTTTAAAAAATTTATCAGATTACAATCAAACAAAATTCAGTGTGAAATAATACGCGGAGTAATCTCAGAGACCTCAATGAGTAATTTTTTAAATTTATGGAGACCCACCGATTTGATAGTAGCAAGCAGAAAAATAATCATAGACGCTTTACAACAGCAGTTATTTCAATTGCATAAAGAAAAATATTCAGAATTACCCGTACCGTTATGTTATAGACCATCAGATACACGAAAACAGAATATTAATGTTGATATTCCAGGACAGACTGAAAAACAGAATCTCGTATTAAATGATATTGTCGCCGTTGATATCAGTGTAGTCGAAGATGCATTACACGCTGACAAATCTCCATGGGTGTCGGGATACGCTATGACGATCCACTCGTCTCAGGGATTAAGTATTTCTGATACACGAGTTTGGATTGTGGACGATCGCATCGAGTGGTCAAATTTAGTTTATTTAGCGGTATCGAGGGTCAGAAAAATATCTCAATTACGTAGAAATATAATTCCTGAAATCGTTGATAAATTTAACATCATCAATGATGATATAATAAGAAAAAAATTAATCGGATACAAACAATCTGATAAAAAAAATAAACGCGACTTTGATCTTGATGCTGAATTTATTACTGAGTTAAAACAGAAGCAGAATAATCATTGTGCAAGTTGTAATTGTATAATGTTATGGCGGTATTCGAGTAATGATTCAAGACAATTTACCGTAGACAGAAAAGATAATACTCGCGGTCATACACGAGAAAATACCATGTTGACCTGTCTTGAATGTAATCGACGTCGGGGTGTTGGCACTAGTGCTAGTTAAGTGATCGCGGTGGTAGTTGTGTATCCTCGGGAACTATTTGTAGTTGTTCACGTGTAAATCCACGTTGAGGAGCAGCCAAATCTAATCTGTAGATTGCAGGTCTACCTGAGGATCTTGCCACAGTGGATATTTTGTATGTGGTAACACTCCAAATAGGATCAGTCGCTCTCGCTTTACCACCTTCAAGTTCACCAGGCTCGTATAAATATCTAACTGTAACATCACCCAATATTTTTTGTTTTTCAGTACCTTTTCGTTGTGTTGGTATATTTTTTTTTGTAATTACATTAATGGGTTACATGTTGGTTGTTCGTGTAATCTCATTATTTAATGCAGCTATCACGCTTGGTAATCTTGCAACCCATTCGCGAGATCTTTTATCTTGAATAAATTCCTTCGCGTATTGATATCCAAATAACCGCTCAACAAGTGTTCGATTAAATCGCTCAACAATTGCCTGATTACAATGAATTGCAGTATGCCCTTGTCGTATTTTGGTATTATGTTGTTTCATCAACGATGATACTGGACCAAGAAATTCCTTACCAGCATCAACCTGTAATAATTGTGGCCATCGCAGACCACCTTGTGGTCCGAGTCCTCGTTGATAAATTCGTTCAAACGCATCGGCTACTTCAGATGATGTTTTCGTTGATAGCGGCTCTGCCTCTTTATACCTACTTGCAACATCAACAACGGTTAGCGCGTATTTGTATGTTTTTCTGCGTACAGTATCATGTGGTAAAAACAGAATATCTGCTTGATGAACTTCATTAGGAACACTAACATCGAAATACGCATACTGAATTCGTTTCGGTGGTGGTAAGTCAATTAGCCATATTGCTTGTTTGGATAACCACGCTTTAGCAGTAGAATGTTTAACCGCTCCTGCATCAACAAGTTTACCAATTGCTGCTCTGCCTCTCCAGTATCCTC
Organism: Sinohyriopsis cumingii; assembly: GCA_028554795.2. Classification (NCBI taxonomy): domain Eukaryota; kingdom Metazoa; phylum Mollusca; class Bivalvia; order Unionida; family Unionidae; genus Sinohyriopsis; species Sinohyriopsis cumingii. The sequence goes on from CM068828.1 coordinate 26,791,516, forward strand.
TTGGTGAATAATAAATTAATTCCATTATATATTACCAGACCCTAATACGAGTTTACCTTTCATCGCAGATCTTACCAACCAATTAGCTAAGTTTTCTTTGATATTTTTATTTTTTATAGAATCTAGCGCATGAATTAATTTCACATCTGCAATATACCTATCTTGTAGATTTTTACTTTTATAAGCTACATCATGAGCGTCACGAGCTCGATCAATAGCGTTTACTGGTTCCTCGCCTGGTTTTGGTTGATCTTGATTATCAAGTCTGATATCAAGTCTGGTACCAGGACCGCAATAATTATATCCTGGTAGATGTTTTTCTCCGCTGTATTTAGCCCATGGAGTACCTGGAAACTCTGATATCAAATTAGCAATATCACCATCGCGCTTATTAGGTAAAAACGAAAATTTCTTTCTGCCGCATACAGAACATTTTCCACCATACGCTATTTTTTTATTTTTTGTTGTAACCGTAGCTAAATCAGTAGTTGGAGTTTTAACTCTACAGCGTAAACAATATAAATTCATGTTATAAAATATATGGATATAATTGATTTCTCAGCAACTCGGCGACAAGAGCCAGTTAAACACCACCCTGCGTTACCCAATTCCATCAGAATGATTATCATAGGACCATCTGGATCGTGTAAGACGCAATTATTACTTAATTTGATAATGAGATGGTTGAAATGGGATAAATTATATTTGGTAGCACCATCCGCCGATGATCAGAGGTGTTATGATGTACTTAAAGATTTTAACGAAAATGCAAGATTACTGGACGAAGGTAATGATGTTATAGAGTTTATAACCGATATTGATGAAGCACCATCCGTAGATGTTTTAGACGGATTTATTAATAATTTAGTTGTATCCGACGATGTGATGCTAGATAAACAATCAAATCCAGCCAGAATATTTTCTCGCGGCAGACATAAAAATACAGATGTGATCTATGTTACTCAACGGTATACACAAATACCAAAAGTGATCAGAGACAACTGCAATATTTTAGTTGTGTTTAATGGTGTAGACCCACACACACTTAGAAATATTCATCAAACTTGGTGTGGTGGTGATATGGATTATAATAAATTCAGAAATTTCTTCTCACGAGCGCAAGCTACTCCACATGGATTTATGACAATAAATTTACATGATCCTAGAACAAGATATCGTGTGGGTCTTCATAAAATATTTGGATAGCAGCAGAGAGGGTGCCTACCGATATTGGTCGTTCGTGGAAATTAAACAAAAAATAAATAAACACGTAGAGTACTTTATTTTTCAGCTATCTTTTCGAACTAGGGTTTTATTGATGGGGTTGGTTTCAACAAAAATAAAAACCTGCCAGGAAACGTTTATTTGTAAAAAGCTGGACCTTTCTACGAGATGATTTTATTTTTGTTTATTTTTTTGTCGGAATTCTTGGGTCTGTTCTCCCTCTGTGCTGCTGAGCTGATGCGTCTCAGCTCAAGATATGCAGCCTTGCATATGTTCATGACATGTTTGTGCAATGTGAGAGTCCTGTCCAAGTGTAACATCTAGGTTTCGTACTGATTGTGTGAATTTAATGTTGGTGTTTCTGATATTTATTGTTTGAGGTGAAGGATGTGAATGAGAAAGTCTTTTGCTGTAATCAGAATGGCCTCAGTTTTATCAGCATTCATCTGCAGCTTGTTACATGTCATCCATGATTACACATCAGAAGTGCACCTCTCTACACGTTGGATGGTAGCATCAACTTCAGTTGGATGGCTAGATTTGTATATTTGGGTGTCATCAGTGTACAATTGGTGAGACACTGGATAATGATATATGACACCTGAGAGCGGCTGAGTGTATAGAATGAAGAGAACAGGTCCAAGAACAGACCCCTGTGGGTCACCACAACATAGCTCAACTGGGCTGGAGTGTATTCCATTCGCAAACACAATTTGTGTCCTGTTGACCATGTAGGACTTGAACCACAGTAAGGCTGTATCATGCATGCCAAATACATGCTGGAGACGGTGAAGTAATATATCATGGTCTATTGTGTCAAATGCTGCAGATAAATCAAGGAGGGTGAGGACTGTAATCTTTCCGCTATCCAAAGCCGAGAGAATGTCATTAACTACTTTCAGAAGAGTAGTTTCAGTACTGTGCAAGGGCAATATGCAGATTGTACATTGCTAAATAAGACTGTTTGAATTTCGTACTTAATTGATTTAAGAAAACAAATTATAAGCATAAATTTGTATGTCAAATCTCAAAGATTTTACAATGAATCTAAAAGATTCAAACAGTCTCTTTAGCAATGTACAATTATGCAATAAAACAATTTAAAAAGGACGGCATAACGATTCAACTTGGTCCTGAAAAGATCATTTCTGATTTTGAATCATTACAAAATCGTAAATTTCAAGGTGGATATACACTATCGTATATACGCTGTAAATATACTTATACACAATGCTGTAAATATTTGCTTATATACAGCGCTTTAGATAAGCTTTTATGTGTATTTGTGCCGTCTTCAAAAACAAAAACTATATGATGCATCGTCCTCAAAAACGGTCAGAATGACCTAATATTTTTTATTTTAAATATATATTTTATAATATAAATAATAAAATGAATTTTGAAAATAGTAATGCTATTATTTGGGCAATAAAAAAATTAAAAAGAGACGGCATCAAGATTTTACTTGGTCCTGAAAAGATCATTTCTGATTTTGAATCATTACAAAATCATAAATTTCAAGGTGGATATACACTATCATCTCAATATCGACTGATAAAATTATATATGAGATTATGTGACAGTCTTTATCAACAGTGAAAGATACAACAGTAAAGCTATTCGTCTCTCTTTCTATCGCAATTGAAAAAAATTAGATTAAAATTATTTGACAAATACGAGACAAAGAAAGATCATAAACACACGCGTGAGAAAACTGAAAAAAATTATATCAGATATTGAACGCGAAACACTCTCGCTTATGAAAATGACAGTGATTGTAGCAACAACGTCACTAGTGAGAGTGATTAGCAAAAATCAGTAAAAGAATATTCTGTTGTATATGTGCTTTTATTTTTTTAAATATACCGGATTATTCAGAATTAGACAATATTGTTTTTAAGTTGATCACTTGTAATGCAGGAATGTGCATAATTCATGATCTGATCTCTATCACAACTGATCATACAAATATGTTTTCGTCGGAGCTTATCTAACTGTTACTGCGTCAATAAAAAGTCTTCGTTACCGTATTCATCAATAACTATGACAACACTAAGTTTTTCTGTGTTGACTGGAGACTGTGTCATTATTGTTCTGATGGCATTTTCAAGTACCTGCCTGTCGTGTATGAAAACCCTCACATGTTATACATTATATAATATACCTCTTGATTAATTGTAAAATCGTTAAGATTTTGCGTACAGATATTATACCTAGAAGTCCTTTGCTTAAATCAATTAAGTGTCCGCTCTGGTCAGTAATTTTGAAATTTATTCTTGACAATAACGGATTAGGACAACGTAGATAAACTGGATTGATTGGTTCTTGTACAATCAAGTATACAGGAGGTACTTGCGGGGTAAATGTATAAAGAATATATCCTTGTTGAGCCTGATTTGATTTTTCAATGTTTATTTGAAAGCTGTCATCAATTACGTCACATACAAGATTGACTACAATCGTTGAGGTTATATTAACGATTCCTGGTGAAATATGACGACCTTCACCGTACAGATTAGTATTGTGTTTGAGAAGAGATGCTGGTGGGGTTATTTTTTTCCATGACTCGACAAGTTTAGGAAAGTTTTCGGTGATAAAATCGTTGAGTGATCTTTTTAGTCCGTCAGTTTCAAATCCTGGTATTACAAATGTTGGTAATTCAGCTTCAGTTAATCTATAATAATCGAGAAATATTTCTTTATAGGTTTCTTTTATACCAGTTTCTGATATTTCAATTATTATATTTATTTTAGCTATATACTCAATAATTTTCTGATTAATATAGTCAAGGTCTGATATAACTTGATTTAAATATTGTATCGTTTCAATAATCTTCTTTTTTAGATTGTCATTAGGATACTCCAGAATATAATCTTTAAATAAATTTACTAATGATGTATATGCAATTTTATATTCATTTCTAATTTTACCGATTAATTAATTGAAAGTTTCTTCATTAACTTCATAATATCCTCTTTCTGATCTGAACAAAGAAGAAAGACAGGAAACATGAAGATCAGGGTGTAATGGAGATATTCTTCTTGATATTCTGAAATTGTTATAAACTTTTTTCTCATTTGTGAGGAATTCATTCAAATTTGGTTCTGGTGGATTTTGATATCCTGGTGGAACTTCAGGCCATCCTAAAAACAAATCTGATTGACGATCGATAAAAGATCTACAACTGGATCTGGATAATTTATCTCTATTGCGGATGATAACGTTGGTTCATGGATTGTTATAGCTATTTTCGCTTCTCTTCCAATTACTGATTTTATTCTGCGTTGAAATTCATCATTGATTTGTTCGATTTGATAACTCCCTGTTAGAAAAGAAACATTTATTCAATCGGGGGTTCCATGATCTTTATTTCTATTTGCAAATACAAGTGAATTATTTGCTGGCAATCCACCAAATGATTTTGATCTGATATTTGGCCAACTGTAAGATATTCGTAATTGTGCTAGTGCGATTTCTTTAACTGGAATCGCAGTTGGAAAGATAACACTAAATTTTGGATTATTTGAGCTTACTGATATCATTACCGTTTTTGTTAGAGTCGTATTCGTTACGATTTCTTTCGTAACTCGCTTTGTGATGTCATTATTATTTAAATCCTGATTTTCTAAATCAACCGCCGTCATTGCTTCATTGTAAATTTTGATCATCTCCGAGAACTCAAAATCTGATATTTTTCCATCATTAAGGCTCTTTGATAACAACGAGGAAAATTTGGAGTATGCTGATGTCGCTACGTGTAATTTTATTATATAATCATGGAATGTTGCATTTGTGCATGTACATATTTGTATGCAATGATTTTGAGAACACCGGTAATCGTCGCTGCAGTTGAAACACACATTGTTACAACTACAGGTGCCATCTTTGTTATTGTTGATAATAACACGCCGGTTCCAGCAATAACAGCAGATGCTGAATAAACAATTATATCAACAATAATTACACGTCTGCGATATTTCTTTACTTTTATTGTATAATGTTCGAAGGTATATTTTAATTTTGTTAGCCATTGCCGTGCTTGAGTTTACCTAAATTTCTGAGCGTCGATTGAAGTGTTCATTATATTTTACTTAGTAAACAATTGAGGTGTTACAGCCACAAATTCCAGACACCACCAGTAAGACGTTGCGGTTAATTTCTTATCAGCTGCTTCCAGAATAAATGTTATTCGTCTCCCTTATTTAATATAAGAGACACAACTCCAGAAATACTTACGGTTGAATGACGCCAGGGATACGTAGTAAATATCTTAAATTTTGCAGTGCTGAACACAGACAGTCTATACACACCAGTGCTTTCTGCCGTATGTTTGATCGTATCATTTAGCTGTGGCCATGTTGAGAATCTTGATGATACTGTGTATACTATGTTGGTAATCTGCCCGTGGGTGATTTTAATCAGATTAATTATTTTAACCATATCAGGAATTCCACATATGACATCTTCTAACCGTTTTAATATCTGATTTAGCTGTTTTAATATCAACGAATTTCACGTCGGTATTCAACGGAATGCCAAAGAAATCATCTGCGATTTTATTGAGCTTTTGAAAGTTTCTGCGAGTATTTGAAAACATATTCACGTCAACCGTCATACTCAGCTCGTACCGTGGATAATTTAGTATCTACTGTGTCTACATAATCTTTTGTCGCGGTATCTTCATCAGATGTTGGATATCTTAAAACAACTATCTTATTTCCGTTCATGCTGAGTTCGCCTGTCATTGTATCACCGGTGTTCCGTAAACTACCAGCAACGCTTCTTGCAAATTCATTTCTAATAGATACGAATGACATATATGAGTCTCTGATTTTCCGCCATCAGTAAATACTGGAATGTTATCCGTATTTGCACCGAGAACTCTACGAATTATATCATTCCATTTGATGTTGCTCTTCTTTAAAACACCGTATTTATCCTGAAAAATAACAAATTCATCTTCTGTCAACTCCAGAGAGGTTCATTTGACAAACCAATGTCATCTTTTTTTTGTCCTTGATAGAAGAAGATCTTCCGTAAATATCAACCATCATATTTTAAGATCTCTTTAAAACGACGCGGTTACTTGTATATTCATGCATGACTTAATGAGGCGGTAATTTTGATTTTGATATAGCGTCAAGTACATTCATTACTTCACGACCACATATCGGTGTATCATTTAGTACTTGGGTTGGTAATGTTGAACACCAGACTGGAGATTTTATTGTATTTATACATTTCAAAGACTCAGCTGGTGGAGGAAGCCCATACGAATCGAAATAAATGATTACACGTGGATCAATTGCGTGTGCCACCCAATGAGTACCAGGTCCTGAATCAAGATTAATAATGCCTGTTTCAAAATTGTTTGGTTGTTTTTGGTAATTGGTCACACATAAAAACGACTCTGATTTTTTTTTAATTAAATTTTTTAGCAGCATCAAGTAAATCAAAGTTAGACATTGGACGGATCAATGATGTTTTCCTGGAAGTCTCAGGCCTTTCCCGTGTCGATAAGGGGTTCCCAGTAATCTTAGACAGCTTCCCTTTTTATATCATTGTCTTGTTGCTTTCTTTAATGCCATTCTAGCGGCGGTTCCAACAGCACCTAACGATGTTGTTTTCGCCACAATTGTGGCTGCAGCGCCAATTAATGCTGATATAGCCACAAGAAGTGGAAATATACTACCTACTTTAACCACATCTTAAATAGCGCTCGGAGATAGATGAAGTTGAACTCCCGTTTTTGACTCAAAGGCCTTATTAAAATGTTTAAGTTGTGTCTTGGTTAATGATAACTTGTTTGGACCACCATTAGAAATTTGATCTTTTTTAGTGATATTTTTGTTCCTCGGGAGTTTCGATTGTAATTTTATCACCTGACCGGAAGTCAGAGTGACATTAACGTGACTATACGACATTTTTATAATATGATGAGCGATTTGATTAAATGTTTTCGACTGGTGCGTCAATAACTCGCATTCTTCCACCAGCACCTTCAAGTAACATTGCTTTATCTGAAAGAATAACTGTAATTGTTCTGTAAGCACCATGAACAACTGGTGGACCAGCTACAGCAACCGGAGGTTGTGTTACTTGAGCTCGAAAGTGAATATCAACGACAGATTGTCTGGATAAATCAAACTGCTCCAGTGAAAAGTAATAAATCGGATACAGCGTTGTAAAATCTAATTGGGATATTTGTAGACTAGTATCTATATTTTGATCACGTCCCATCAATGTCATCAAACGATCATATACACGCGCTACATGATTTTGATCAAAATTTAACAATACATCCTCGGCTGGTTCTTGATGCCCGTTTATCCGTAAAGAAACTTCGTTAATTCCAAGTTTGTCAAGTATCAGGTATCAGGTGACTACGTGTTTGTGAATTTATTCGCGCAAAATCTTGAAAAGCAACAAATATATGTCGTGGTGCGGAAACACCCTGCTTTGATGCTATGTGCCATGTAAATGAAACATTAACACTAGTTTGAACACTGTCTGTGGTCACTGTCAGCCATGATAGTAATGATTTACCACCTGCATCCATAAAAGAAATTAATTTTGTTCTTCGGCAATCGTTGGAGTCATCACTGGCATCCATAACGAAAGTTTTGTCAGTATTACTTTACCAGCATCACCAGCAGGTCGCCAGAGTGCATCATCATCAGTAGCCTTTCTTACAAGTGCAACTGTATGTCTAGCTCCAAAGATAAATTTTCTAACATTTCTGCAAAATCCAAAGATGTTACATAATGGTATCGCGCATGAAAATCTTCTACGATCACCTTTCAACATTGATCGTCGTGTTGTAAATCCTAAGTTGAATTTTGGACCATGAACCACCGGCCACACATCAGCATCGGCGCCGTCAGCAGCGTTTCTTGGTCGTCTTATATTAAACTGTATGTTATCAGGAAAGTCAGTGCCGTCTTTGTAGAACATCATTGTCGAGCCAGCTGATCTTGTATAATCATCTGAATATCTTGCTGGAACTATTATCGTCGTCCTTCTGGATTGATTCAATATTTCTTCCTTCAATCATGTACGTAACGCTGTCAAACAACACCATGTTACCGTTGTTGACAAAACCAGCTCTAACATCAGCTGCATATTCAGTATCATCTGTTTTTATGATTGCACCTTCTACTTCACTAAACGCTTCAGCAGGTAAGAAATATCTGCTT